>JAAGNO010028546.1:0-25442 GCA_033439905.1 Ceryle rudis | reverse complement strand
TGAACTTCTTCCCATTCTGAGTAGATGATCATTTTATGTCCCAAAGCTTGAATATTCTTGGTGCTGCAGTGCATGCACATGTATGTTAAGTTCCATATGGAAGAGCACCATATCCCTCATAAACTGAACAGCTCTACTGCTGAAAATATCTTCTGCCAACATCCGCAAATCATTTGTGAGTTTGGAATTGTATATTAAAAGAAAAAAAAAAAAAGTGCAAATACAGAATATTTTATTTTTAAATTGCCTTCTAGTACACTTTATTCCCCACTCATTAAGCCCTTGACATCAGCAAAAACATTACTGTTTACATCCTGCAAGCCTGGCACAGATTCATCCTGTTAGATGAACGCCCCTAGAAATCAGATTCCATTTTTCCAGGGAAGTTATATCTAGTTTTGCTACAGCTGTGTGATGCTGTCTCCTTATTTACATACCAATCCATCCCTCGCTGCATACAAAAAGGGTTTTGTAAGCCATGCAAATACACATGTACCAGATTTCAAAAAAGGTGAGGTTTGTTTCGTGTCCTACACTCTAAAGATTTCTGAAGACACAGCAAGGCTGCATATCAGCCTATGCTCAGTAGAGCAGTCCTTAACTATAATTACTCTACCTAAATACTAATCAGCATTTCATCTATGTGAGTTCTTATAATATATTCAATTCCCTGACGCATTAAAGAGCTTTTCACTGCATATTGCAATCTCTTTGGTTCATTTCTTCCAGAAGATAGATAATTAAAAATATTTAAAAGTATTATTGTCCTTCTTAGCAATATTAGTTACTCTTTACGCCCATTACAGCAACATTAATAGAATCAGGTGCAAAATAACAAGTTTTTAGGAAGTTTCCAGATGCATTAGGAAACTATGTAAACAAACTATCTTTCATGCTTTTATTGAAATTAAATGTTCCTGGTTTTTAAAAAAATAAATATATATAGTGCCAAAATTATTTTTAAAAGGCAGTTAACAGAAGAGGGGGAGCAGGGCAGTGCCAGGGCAGCTGGCAGCAGTCATGTGCCCACAGGGGGGCTCCAAGCTGTAGGAAGCTGCTCACGGTGGCCTCTGCCTACAGCTGCCGCAGGGAGCAAGGGAAATAGCAGGGCACAAATGAAAAGCTCTAATAGCATGTGACTGCTTCTAGATTACATGGACTCACTGGAAAAAAAGAAAAAAAAAAAAAAGGCACCCAAGCGTTTAGGGGTTTGGGTTTTTTTCTACTGAGCAAGTTTGATGCATATTCACTTCTGCATTTCAAAATGCACTGTGTTGATGCAGTGGAAAATCCCAGCAGGGACTGCCAGTGCCAGCTGAAACAGGATTATGCACACATGACTGACAGTCCCTCGTAGCTAAGGAAGAAGCAATGAAAATCACTGCTGATTGATTTTTACAGCTCAATTATGCTCAACGGCCAAGATATTCCTATCTCCTGGGACAAAATTCCCATTTGGATGTTCGGACACCAGGGCTAGAAGCAGACGTGGCCCTTGGCATCACCCTTGCTGTGTCCCAGCCGGCGCTGCCACTGCCCACGCTCAACCCCTACAGCCCCAGCACTCTTTCCTCGCCCTCAGAGCCCTGCCCAAACTCCAGCTCCGGGTTACTCCCCACTGCCTCTGCCTCCTGCCCACTCACTCTGCACATGGATCCCACAGACCAACAGTTGTGAAGCTGGATAAAAATATAAACGACACATTCTTGCACTACGACAAGAAATTAACGGCAAAGGAGCAGAGCCTGAACCGACACAAATCACGCAGCTAAACACAGAGAGGAGTCGGACGCGTCCACTGCGTTCCCCAGAGCCAAGCACTCGGCAGATGGCAACAGCCCTGCGTGCAGGCAGCCGCTCGCTGCCGCCTGTGCCCAGGCTGCCGTGGACAGCCCACACTGCAGGAGGGACATCGCACAGCTCTTCCACCACAGGAAACGTAAACCTCTGTCTTGAAATTTGGGTTAAGATATTTGTTGACTTGAAAGGTGAAGAAAGAGACTTCAAGTTTTCTGTTCATATCATTGTCTGTGGCTCATGATTTTTTTCTAGAAAAAAAAAGATAACTCTATGATGTTGCTGCACTGAGGAGCTGCAGGGACTGAAATAAAATGTCTCATGTCCTTTTAGTTTCTGTGAAACATCCATGACCCAGTAAAAAAAATCAGACAGCAGAGCAGGAAGCACGCCTGGGTTCATGTGCCCATGCACTCTGTGCTAGTGACATACCACAACTTGTTCTGCTCGAGTGAGCAGAGTGAAATACTCACTCGCTCATTAAAAATGTTCTTAAAAACCATGCCCAGATATCAGTCTCTGCTCCCATTTTCTCCTTTACTGAGTGCTCTCTAGGCTATGGAAAAAAACCACTGAAGGAGTCAAATACAGACAAAGCTGAGCTTTAGTACAAAAGAGCAGTACTACCTTTCCAGGTGTTGATAATACCACCACAAAACCCCAAATATGTCAAACAGTTGTGTAATTGAGCCTCACATGAAATACAGAAGCAATTCAACTGGCCTGATTTTGAGTGCCTGCTGGGTTTACTCCCTTCACTACAGTTGCTCCTCAAGTGTGCCACTGCAAGTAGATCAGGTCTTATTCAAAATTAAACGCTCTTCAGAAGAACATTCAGAGTCCATACCCCACCCTTTATATAGTGCTTTGCAACATACGTTGTCTACAGGGTAATACAAACAATTATTACTTTTTTATTGCAGTCATATTTAGATGTTAAAAAAAAAGAGTAAGGTTTCTAAGTGCTTAGCAATATATTTACTCGGGGGTATATCCATTGATTATTTTTGTGGTCCTTAATTGTACAGCAGAGGACAAATGTACAGAAGTACATGCTTCCCTTTCCCCCTACCCTAATATTTGTACCCACGGGTGTCTAACGAGCAGACTAATTGTGAGTGCACAAACACATATATGGACTGATACACATGAAGCGGGGCCAAGAGGTGTGCTTAGCTGAAAGAACGTGCTTGCAGACACCCAGTGCAGTATAGATGTCCATGGGCAGCCTGGGCATACAGCTATTGAGCTACATACACTATTGAGCTACAGATGCACACAGACATTATCTGAACTGAAAGCTGTCTGTAGGTATAACCTTAAAGACGACCCCAAGGATTCTGATGATATATTGATCCCCCACGACAAAATCTCATTGAATCTAATGTACACTAACATGTTTTGTACTGTTTTGTAGTATTTACTGTAGGACAGCAATGATATTCCTGATGAACTTCACATACTTGCTTTTCAATTCTGTAAGATCTTTATTCCATTTCTCTATGAGATGGCCCACTTGATAAATAAATATTTTCAGCTTTATCCAAATTTAGGGAATTTTGCATATGGAATATCATATTATCAATAAAACTTTTGTTCTTCAGTATTTACTGTAAAAGAAAAAAAAGAAAAAAAAAAAGAAAACCAACCCAACCAAAAAAACACAGAACCAGACAACACAACCATCCCTCAACAAATTCTAGCAAGGCTGAAATCACACTCAGAAACTCTCAATTTATGACCAGTACCCTGGAGATGAGACTTTACTTCCAATGATGTTCAGTGACACATGTGCCAAATTCATCTGTTCACAAGGTAAAAACATTAAAAGGAAAAGATAATTGCCCTAATACTCCCTGTAATATGTAAGAGCACTGTACTGTTGCTCCTGTGAAGTATAAACATGTAGACAGAAGACACCCTGATCTCAACTAACTGCAGGCAAACTGCAATTCCAAACAGGCCAGAAATAGCAGGCTCTCTCATGACAGCCAGCATGTACGTGTCCACACAGTGCTTGGTATTGTTATCATCCTTTTTCTTATTGGACTACAGGTAGAAGACAATGTATATTTATTTCCCCACTGAATTTGAAAGATCGAAAAGAAGAAAATCCAGAAAGGGGAAAATGCAGCACTGGGGTGGGGGTGAAATTAAAGGAATACTGCAAGCCTTGTGTATTTCTAGCCTAGTATAAACAGGGATTCTTTTGCCTGAGAGTTCCATCTATTTCAAGAAATCTATTTAAATTAAAACAGGAAGATTTGAAGAACACCATTCCTAAAGTGTGTAGCCATATACTTCTCCCACTGGATTTTTTGTTGGCTTTTTTTAAGAGAAAGGGAGATCTGGAACAGACCATGAAAAGAGTACGTAGTGAGTTATGCATGCACAAATGAGACTGAATGAATATAGTCGTAACAGCTTTTTACAAGGTAGTACACTCAGGACTGAAGACTGCCATCTGCTAAAGTACCTTAGCACTGTGAAGAGTATGTAATCTCAGTAAAAATATCTATTTTAATTACACCACCAGCAATTTGAAATAGAAAATGTCCATTTTAGAGCTAAGGATGAGAAGGGCTAAAAATACAGTGCTGTATCATCCAAATTTTCCTCTGGTTTGCTTTGTTTCTGTAATAATAGGGGTCCATTTTTTCTTCTTTTTAAATAGCAGAAAACTATCAAGACCAGATAGTCATTTCCAAGGGGTCCATTATCCTATTACTGAGAAAGAAATGTAACAGTTTATTAGACACTTCAGAGCAAATAAGGCAAACTTGTCCCAGATTGAGTGAGAACAGAACTAATTCTGTTCAGTGATTTTACTTTTCAGTTCAGTCTTTTCTAACAAACTGCACTTTCTCAAATTAACAGCAGATTTTCAGAGGCAGTGTCTGCTGCTAGCACTGATAATGCTCCATGTTTAGAGTTACTACCAAGGATTAGGGGGCAGACCAAGGTCACTGTTAAATCTTGTACCACATTGTGGGGTGTAGAAAGTAAAAGGCTGCACATGTGGGGAGAAGCAGCCAGGACAGGTGACCCTAAGCTGATCAGAGTGTTATTGCATCCCATATATGTCATATTCAGTATAAAGCTAAGGCATCATGAGGCTCAAGCCTCTCTTCTTCAATGGCCAGTGTCCAAAGAGGACTCTGTCTGCCTTCAGTCTCGATCTATTGTGTTCCTGAATCCAGTTCCAGAATCCAGTTCCTATCTACCTCTAAGTCCAGTCTGGGACTTCCCCAGTGTCTGCCCTGCAACATCAGTAGTGACAGTGACAATTGCCACAGGGGGTTGAGTTTGATAATAATTTTGTGTATATTTGTATGTTCCATATTATTGTTACTATTTTCATGAGAGCTGGTTTAGCTTTCTTTTCTAATCCAGAAGTGTCTCTCCGTTATTTTCTTTCTCTACCCCTCTGGGAAAGTAGAGGGGTTAACAGAGAGCATCTGTTATAGGTCCAGTGGATGATCCTGACCCTAAACCATGACAGCTCTGAAACCTCACATCACGGAATGCAGCATTTAGTACCTGGGAATTTAGAGGGTAGGTAACATAACTAGCTCTTACCAAGAAAGGATAGGAAGCCGAACCCATACAGGTTTGTCATGGCTTTTATCCCTGTGACATCTATGGGGAACAAAATTCTTCGTTTTGGAGAAAGGAAGTAGGATGTGTCTGCATTGAGCTCAATTTACCAGTTACCACAGTGGACCAAACACTACCAGCTGAGCCATGAAATCAGTCCTCCTGCTCTGCATTTGCAACTGGAGCAGAGATAGACCCTTACATAAAGACGAGCTGCTGTAACAAGGAGAACTCCACTCTGAAATGAGGTCATGATTTAATTTCCTATGAAATTTCATAAATGGGTTTTCCACCAAACATAATTTGACATGACTTTAATTGAAGATACATTCTGAAGATGACAACTCACAGTGGGTAGTCATTTAATGCTATACATAAGATTCATTCTTTTCAAATTAATCCTGGCACTCTCAGAGACAGTTTTCCCTGGCATGGCCTAGGAGATAAAATACATACCGAGGTCTGGATTCATCCAAATTTAGTTATTAAACTGAAGTACCTGAGTTACAAGCTTCCAACTATGCTGAATTAGGTGGAACCTCAAGTAATATATCGGGTCCTCCTAAAACATGAATCACATTCTGGAGATGTGTCTCTCACAGAAAACACCCTCAATCTCTCCATTGCCTATATGGAAAAGCTGGGGACTGAGTGTCTAAACTTGGGCAGAATTATCTGTGCCCAGGTATCTGTGGGCTCCATGTGACATGGCAGAATACAGCACTAAGGGAGAGTACTGTTGTACAAAGAATGATAGAACCGACAGATCAGAGTCCCCATAAGGCATAACAGGAACGGTGCAGTTTATATAGGGAGGTAGCAAAATTACCCCTCTTTTGTGAGATGTTTAATACAGCTTTACCGTGTGTCCTTTTTCCCTTATACAGCTATTTCCATTAAACACAGATCACTGCACTGCTGGGCTAATAGTATAAAAAAAAAATAAATTATCAGTTGACCATAGAAGACTCCATAACGAACCATTTTTCTTTCCAGCGTTAATAGATTGAATATAACTGATAACATGCAGTTATTCTCCATGCTAACTCATGCATTTTCACCACAGAATATATCCCTGAAAACTGCAATGATCTTTGTGTTATAGGTGCCAAAATAACCTTGCCTTTCCAAGTAGGAGGGAGAAATCCCCGACAGAGGAGGATGAAGACAATTTCTGTATTAAAAGTATAGTAAGTCATCTCCTTCACTCAGTGGAGCTCTACAAATTTGCTGATTTGATAACCTTTTCTTTCTGTAATATATAGTTTGAAGAGGCGTAAAAACAAAGCACTAAACTATGTTCCCAGATCCTGCTGAAAGCAAAAGGAGTTACTCTGAAACACCAGGAAGCAGTATTTGGTTCTAATGGGTTTTGCACACAAGGTGGTTATTTTCTGAGTAGCTCCTACCAGGAAGATATTTTCAAAGATTCATTAGATCCATTGACTCCCATCATATGTGAGTTTCGCTGGCTGAAAATAAAAATAAAGGCAGAATCAGGCTATTTCCTGGCTCAGAACACAGCTGTTCTCCCCCTGATGGCATAACTAATTCATTTAATAATAGTCAAAGCATTCTATAACAACATATTCTAGCAGTTTCCAGTTGTCCATTATTTTTTCAGTTACCCTCATAATCAGACCTGATTGAGAGAAAATAGGAAAAAATACATACATTATACATTTGTAGTGCATAACATCTGATCTGTGATGAAACTTTCATTTCCTCCTGGCTATGCACTCTTGAATCTCTTTCTTCTCACGAAGATATGTTTTATCATAATGATTGACATTATATGGTACTGAAATGATGTAAGCCATATCAGCAGGGTGGGAAATATCAATAATTTGATGCTTTCAAAGATTAATCAAAATTTCAGAAAAAAAAACCCAATTTGAAAAGGTATCTTAAAAATAATCTCAGGCAACTCGAGATAAAACTGCCCTATATGTAAAACAAATAAATGTGAACTTTATGGATATATAATTTAACTTTCCTTCCTTGTAAGGAGCATAGATTCATTTCAGTAAGCTGTTTCCTTAGAGGGACAGCAGAGTGCAGGTCCTCATGAAATACTTTAAATTACAGTTTATCTGAAGTAATTAACTTCAATTGGGCGCAGATTTTTCCCTCTCAAGTACAATACTAATCTGGAAAGTGATTATGTTAAAATAGTCACTTTTCACATGGTGGATCATCTCTATTGAAATATTGGGTAATTTCTGTTGACCACAGTCACAAAACTATTTCCTTCGCTTCTTTTTAAATCCTAAGAAAATATGAAGAAACCAAAGACTTTCTTTTTGTTCTTGATGAGTATATTTACTAAACAACACATTTTGAAGGGATTGTGGCTGTTTTTCTAAATATGATTTGTGTCCCCAGGCCCTAAATCCAGCATAATTGCCTGAATTCTGGGGTCAGGGTCAAAGACTGAAGATGTGAAGGTTTCCCTCAGGTATTTCAGTGAAACTTCTGCCATCTCAATAAAGGACTTAATGCCATTGGTCAAGGAAGTGAGGCCAGAACACACAGGTATATAGGCTTAATTTTTTGCCTTCCTGGAGCCATTTAGCCATGGAAGTTGTAACCTAGCTGAGCAGAACCAGTTGGGAGCCAAGACAAGTCAGACTTGGCACAGGGCACAGCTGAACAGAAACCGGCATTCCCACAAACACCCTGCTGGGCACTCAAACAGAGCAAGTTGCTTGGGCCTAACTCTCATCAATAACTCCCTCACAAACAAGCAGAAGCTAAACAGCACTGTGCAGCGGTCTATTTGAATACTATTTGAAGGCATTGATGTTACCAGTTACAAATGAGCAACTAATACAATCTGCAGCATTTTAACTGCAGGTGAGGATTCGCTGGAGGAAAGGACTCAGCACAATTCTCCCCACCCAAGGTTAAGCACTTGAAGCTGGAAATGAGGGCAAGCAATCGGTGCTGGTTTTCAGCACTGATTTTTACAGTTTTTACAGGGAAAGTATTGAAAGGAATGATGTTGCCCTGCTAGCTGATTACTCTGAAATCCATTCCACATAAAAGAGGCACTTACAGTAGCATTCCACTCCTAGGGAGTTGAGTAGGTTATTTGAAGGAGGTGGAAGAGGGCAGGGGTGAGGAACAGCTATGAATACCTCTTTGCAATTATTGCATTTAATGCAAACTTAATTATATCACATTACATCAGGTATAATCTGCACCTCTCTGCTCTGTATCTTATTGCGTACCTTTCTAGAGGTAGATTAACTCACAGCAAATAACTCAGAAAAATGCTCTCTCTTTTCATTTTTTATGAAGTAACCTATTCACTATAGGTGTTATGGTAGCAGGGGTGACCTGAAAATCTATGCAACTTGCATCTGCAGAGCCATGTGGGGATTCTCCTCCCTCCTACCCCTAGAGTCCACACAACTCCTGAAGGAAAAATCCACAGAGGAGTATTACATTAACCTGGCAAATTTCAAAAACATGGGTTTCTTTTTTGCCCTCCAGCACATGCCAGAGGTATGTTTTTAGACATACTTCTTATAAATGGCAAGAGATTATAGATTGTTACAGGGCTACACAAGATTCAGCTTCCACGTCTCCCATATTCAATACAGTTTTCCAAACTACAAAAGCCAGTCTTCCTCAGAACTGACTTCCATGACATTTGATCATTACACTGCTCACACCACTGTTTCACCACATTTCCATAACGGGAACAAATTGGAAAAATAGCTATTGCATTTGGAAAAAATCTCATCAATGCTCTGCCAACCCTCATTTTTCATCTTTCCCAGTTGACATTTTAAAACTCTCCTTGGAGACCCAGAACAGACTGAGGAAAAAAAATGTATGTAAGAATTCAAGTAGAGTAAAAGATAAATTGTTACATTTATATAATGATATTCTGTGATATATTTGAAAGGAAAACCCGTGACATAATTCATAGACAGTACTAATAATAACCCACATTTCTTGTTTTCTGTGAAATTTCTACATGAAAACTCATCTCTTTGTGTCATTAGAAGTGCCATTGCATTAAACAAAGATACTAGCCATGGAAAAGACCCTTTTGCAGGCACAACCTCAGGTTCACTGTCTCCTAGAGGAACTTTATATATTAGATGGTTATTCTTCTAGAGACACAGAAGTAGCTTACAACTGCTGTACGGACATTTTGTGATGGCAGGATTGGAAGAGGTTAGATGGAGTAGGGGGTAAGCCTCTTGTTGCCAGCCATGATTCTAAACATTCTAGGGACTGTAGAGGATCCCTATAGCTGCTCTGGGAAGAGGATACAGTTTGCCATCAAAATGTATAGAGAGGCAAAGATTATAAGAATCTGTTCCAGGTCTCCAACATCTTTAGAAGTTCCTGAAAAGTTCTAACTCCCATCCACGCTATTAGAAATTGTACCCAACTGAGTATCTTTAAAGATTACAGTAACAAGACACTTTCTTCTAATGATCTCATAGTACTGAATTTAATTACGGTTTATACAACTCTCAGACCATCTCCCAGGACTGAAGAGGATATTGTCCCCATTTTACAAAAGTGTAACTGCAAGAGATTATGAGAGGTCCAAAAAATGTAGAACGAAGTTAATGAAAGAAACTACATAAGTTTTATACACTGAGCCCATGCCACCCACCTGCTTTTTGGAGGGTGGGTTTATAATTCTATTTTTCTAGCTTTCAGGAACAGTCCCCCTCTGACAACTCTTGGAGTCACAAACAAGTGGGAAAACTGAATCACTGGAAAAACAAATTAACTACACTCAAAAAATTTCTCAGATGCACAAATTAAGCAAAACAGACAAAGTTTCTCTAATCCTCCGTGTAGAGATGTTACTCCCTAAAACAGATGATGAAAATATTCTAGGCAAGAAATATGATTACTTAGTTGAGAATGCCATGAAAACAAAGTATTGTTTGGAGCTAGGAGAGGTAAAGGTCGATCCTTTGTACCTGCCAATGTCTCTCACCACATCTTTGATACACCAGCTATCCATTACATAAATTCTAATTGAAGGGTTAGGTCAGACTGGAAAAGTGTCCTAGTGTCAGTTCACAATATTGGGAGCAATGTGCATAAACATTTTAAATGCATTTTCTCAAACAGATGAACACAATCAAATCGGATGGTATGGATTGGATATAGAAAAAATCCACATATCTGAGTATCTGAGAACTCCGGAAAGGCAAATGACGAGGGAAGCAGAGCACTGGTGATCTGTCTGTAATTCCATCTCCATGGAGAAACCACATGTGTTTTCTGCCAAACTTTGCAACAAGAGATACTGCTTTCCACCACCTTCCTTATCTTCTTCAGCTAAAGTGGCATCTGAGATGCCTACAGTGCAACATCTTACTAACTCCAGCACCTTGAGATTGCTATCCTGGATTCCATTAGCCCATCACAGATCAACAGATACCTCCCTATAGACTGCAGTGGAGTTACTAGGACAAGAGAGAGCGAGGCTTCCTACCTGTGTCTGCAGCCACTTTCCTAAGCGCTAAAGTACTGAAGGAGAAAGATAGGAGGAGAGGATGGGATGTGACAGGACAGATGGGACCGCAGCCATACCTTGGACAGCTCCTCAGCGCCACTTCAGCTTGCAAAAATGGGACGGTGTCACACTGGGAGCGATGGCCTTGGTACAGGTAACACTTAGAGGGTACAGTAAGGGTACAGGGCACGGGCACAAGTACAGAGAAGGGTGTCATATTGCTCACCACTTCAGGGCTTAGTCACATGGTTTCTGCTTACCGTCTCTGTTAACTCTTGCCCTAAGTAAGGCTGGTTGGCTGACAATACCCAGGGGACAGCACAACAGGGACAAGCAAAGAAGTGAAGCGCTGTGGAGAAAGGGGCAGGGAGTGTGGAAATTCACGTGGTAAAGATAAACAAAAGAGGGTGAGAAGATTAAAATGGAAGACCGAAAGAGATGTATGAGAGAAAAAGATAAGGAAGGGAGGGACGGGGGAGGAGATAATAAAAGTAAGAAACTGTAAAGGAGGGAGTGAACAAGACATGAAGATAGAAAAAAAGCTGTGTAGAAAATGGAGTGATAGAACTGGGATTGTGAAATGACAAGGAAAATGCAGAAACAGGGCAGAGACGTGAGCAAGAGATGCACAAGCACCTGGAGAACATAAAAGGAGAACTTACAAAAATGCGTAGCAAAAGCACACAGAAATGTGTAGCCCATATTACGGGCTTTCTATTTATATTATACCTGCTTCTGGAGCATCACATCCTTCCTCAAATCTCCAAACCTTGCATCTATTTCCCTGGACAGAACACTATTCACTGGTGCAGCCACCAATCCATTAACAGATTAATGGATACACTAGCTCCCGGGAAGGCGTGAATACTTTCTATCCTCTTAACAGTGGTTATAACCTTAACATCACAGTGATTAAAAATGTACCACTTTAACCTGTTTAATTACCATGATAGGTGAAGTCATTGCTTTTATTTTTGATTTTGCACCATAAATAAACGATACGATCATATCTAAGAGTCATAAACAATTTCCATCTGGTATCCAAGATGGTGATATGGTTCATCTGCATATTCATCGAGTAGCATGCACTTAAATAAGAAAGTTTTGCTGATTACTTCCCCTACTTTTACTACAATGAAATTCATAACCATTAGGATCTTCCAACAGCAGGTCAGACTATAATTCCAATGTGAAAAGAAAAAGTCCCACACCTTTATTCAATTATTATCAGTTAAGTGTAGAATTTTACATCAAAATGGCAAGGTTTTCAGTTGCCAAAGTGGTGTATTAGATGCAGAAAAAAAAATAGTAGAAATAAATTATTGCCATTAAGAGAGATGGATGAGCCCATTCGAAGAACAGTAAAATTAAGTGAGAAGCAGTAACAAAACTATCACCTCCTCCATATATTTTCCCTCTTTTCAGAGATGTAATTTGTCATTGGTCACAGGTCCCTACTTGTCATTAGAATTCGTATCTGGAAAGCATTCTGCCAGGGTAGGAAAGCAAATAATAATAAACAGAATTTTTCATGTGTTTTTCATTACCGGATAAGTGTGGATATTGTTGTTCTATTATCAAAGCTTTTTAAATCCCAGAGAAATAAATCCCTCAATCAACATAAAGGGATATTTGGGAAAGATGAAGAATACGATGCTATTGCATATTTGGATTAATTTGGAATTAAGAAAATACTTGTAAGGCTTTTGCTTCTTTCAAAATCCAACAGTTTGCATTTTAATTTGAGTTAAAGATATAAATAATTCTATTTCACTGCAGTTCAGGGGCACTGCTGAAAACTGGGCAGCACGACATCCATTTGTCCATAGCAGAAAAAGAGATTTTAAACAATACCTAGTATCCAATTGAGCTGCAGATCCTAGTATGTAAAAATGTTGTGAGGTTTTTAAAGTAATATTTCAAAGAAGGAATGCCTTGCTTTTCATGGATTTACAAGTGTTTGGATGAGAGAACTTTTTAGCTCAATAAGAGTTTTTACTGAAGTAAATCACCAAGAACTCCCTTAACCTACAGTGATCTGTTGCCTCACACACTGCACAGCTCCTTGCTTCACAGGTAACTGACAGCTGACTTACCAGTCAGATCTGTTTGTCCATGGAAGTCATTGTCTGATATTCTTCCATATTATTCAAAGGACATTCTACCCTTTTGTATATCTCACCATAAAGCCTCTCCTTTGGTTGGAACTCCCTGGGAAGAGCAGTTGAATTGCGCTGGGCTACACAGCATCTCCCCTCTCAATTCAGATGATCTTTCTTAAGTATCTGTCCTTGCGTTGCTAACACCAGATGTCTGCTGAATGGGTGTATCCTGTACTTCTCTATAATAAAAACTCTTGATATTGTCTGTATTTAGCCCATATCCAGGGCTAAGCTACAGCAGTTGCCCTATCACCCAATGACCCCTCTCCAGCCAAGAAAGGGGAATGGGAAAAGGAGACTCACAGGCTGAAAGAGCCAAACTAATACCTATGCCAGTATAAAGTAAATGAATTTATACTCAGCCCAGCAAACATACAGTGGTCACAATAAAAGGGAAGGCAAGCCTCAGGAGGAGAGCAAACTTCCTGCTTTGTATTAAGCATGACATTTATGTGCTGGGATACACCTGTAGCCAACTCTGATCAGCTGCCCTGGCTGACTCCAAACTGCTAATGGCCTGCAGACCAAGCAAGCCTATGATTCCGTCCCAGTGAAACCAGGACAGATATCAAGAGACATCAAGTCCAAGTTCCAAAATTGCTTGTTGCATTCAAGCCCTGCTAAACAGACTGAGAGTTCTGGGGGAAGGGATAAGTTGATGTGGTGCAGGATGAAGCCTTCAGCAGGCCTGTCAGGGTAGATGAGATGTTCAAAGAGGTTGCCTCCATTTTACTCCCATTACTGACAAGAAATTAAATAATGGATGAATTTCCTGAAAATAAAGAATTCATAGTTTTAAGGGGACATTATTTACTTGGAGGAAGTGAGTTTCTTTCAGAAAATACTGCAGGATAAGATTCTTGAAACTGAAAGCATTCAGAAAAACATCATCTCTGTTACACATGTTCCCTTCAGGTACCTGGAGGACTTTCAGCACCTTCCATCTGGTTGCTTTTAGTGACACACTGAAGAATATCCTAGATGTAGACACCGCTCTTGTTTGTCACTTGACTGTGTACATCTACATTCAATTTAATTTCCCTTCTAGATAGAGTTTGGTAGGAATAGAATTAAGGCTTCCTGCCTTCTTGTCTGTTCCTGTTCGCATACAATTACAGCAAAGCTGACTGGAGAGCTTCTGCTGAGCCAAATTTAACATTAAGCTTTTCTATAATCATAAGACCACAGAAAACTTGGAAATCTTCATTTATTCAGAGTTGTTGGGGCATTAAAATATCTAAGTTGCTAAACTTTAGCTATGAACCAAACGAGGTGTAAGTTTCAATCCAATGGGAATGACTAAGTTATTGAAGAATTTATGGATAAAACATTAATTAAAAAGAGTACACACAGATTGGGATCTTGGAAAATTTGGACAACATCACAGTTTATGTTACTGATTTATTAAAGCACAAATGAATTTTTTTACAGAACGATTAAAGTTGCCAAAGTTGAATTTTTTAAAACGAATGAGAGAGTTGAGTTCACCTGGAAAAAAATATCTAGATTTGTAAGTTCAGAGTAGGAATCCCATTTTTACCTTTGTTCTCTGAGATCCTTGTTTCAGTTAAACAAAATACAAATACTGCAAACAAATCCATGTATCTAGTCAGGCTGCAGACGGAAGGCAGCGTGCAGCATTTGAGCTGTGCAAACAATAGACAAATCAATGTGCGTTTGTATTAAATACTTGCACGTAATTATTTAAAACTAGACTCATACTACACTTCAAGGAGGCAAGTGAGCCAGCTGATGCCTTATAATGCATCTAATTATACATTGGGAGTTTTATTCCCTTACAGCTCAAACATGGGATGAGAAAGGCAATGGCTTTGGCCTGTGGGTTTTTTTCATGCAAATAAAAAATACAGCAAGTCTTCTGGCAATATATATCTGTAACTATGTCTGCAATTATATGGTATTTGCTTTCTATACTACTAATTAAATTGTTTAGTACTATTCCAGAGAGAATAGGTCATAACATCAACAAAATCTGTTCTCAACCCTTCCACTTAGGCAAAGTTTGCAACTCAGTGAAGTGATGCTGGCTTCATGGAATCATTGCAGGTGTTATATTCAGCATATACATCTACAAAATTAAAGGCTAACTCCTCTCAAGGTATGTGAGCAAAGCCTTTGTCCCTAACTTGGGGCTTTCTTATTGTTCTCTGATTATACAGAAGGCATAAAGCTGTCAGATCTCCCTCTGGAGACGTGTTAATATGCCTAGGGACAAACTGCAGAGATACCAGGCCAGCAGGAGAACTCTCCACCAGCCAGTCCACAAGGCAGAGGCCTACAGAAGCTATGGCTACTAGAGCACTTCAACTATTTAGTGTTCATGAATGCCTCCATGGGGCATTGTTGCAGGCAACAAAGTTGAGGTATATTGGAGCTACTTTAGTTTATCTTAGGTAACACTTCGAGCCCTAATTTCCCCTGATTTTATATGCGACCATTTTCTTTTTAGACTGCGTCAAATTCAGGAACAACTACCCAAAGAAAGTCAAGTTCTAAACAGAAGAACATGATGACAAAAGCATTTATTAAGTCATCAGATATGTCTAATTCCCTGCTCTTTCCTTTTTCTTTTTGCCCTGCCATTGATGTTTATTGGAGCAGCTACACGGAACAAGAAGTTGCTGCCACACTATGCAGTGAGCTGCACACAGAAACACAGCCACCACGTCTGCTTGCCCTGTTGCATAACCATCTTATATTTTCCACACATTCTGCAAACATAACAAACCGTGGCAGGACAGTTATCTGGGGACTGAATCTGGGACCATCAGCAATTAACTGCCTACTCCCAAATGTTATCTGAAAAATCTGCAGATTTCTGTAGGTATGTACCAGAAGACAGACTGAATTTAGATGCAGAGTTGACAACTTGGAAATTATACATCCTAATATGGATATGCTCCCAAGCTTGTATAGAACTATCTATTTATTATAGCAGTCCATTTACTTAAAGGAATTAATTATCAATAACAGAATTTAAAAAACAAGCAAACAACAAACAAAACCAACAAACAAGTTATTGTATAAGTACAATCATAGGAAATGCCCCCCATTTAACTCTCAAGCACATACTGTACAGACACGCCTGTAAGCAGAGTATGGCCCACATCACTCCAGTTACAAACAAGCATCTCCATTTTTACTGAAAGATATGTCACAGTTACAGTCCTTAAACCTCAGTGAAAAGTCATGATGACTTGAATGTGTTTAAGATATTCCAGTCAGGAAAACTGAAGAATTGCACCAAGATAAAGCACTCCCTTACATGATGGATATCTTCTCATTACTACTGTTGCCATTACTTATCATAATTTTCCTTCAGTTATTAAGCTAATTCATTCAGTCTGTGTTTTATTATTCTTTGCCCTTTGTTTTTGGCATAGGAAGAAATGGAAACTTACTCCAGTGGTTAATGCACTGGCAGACTCAGAAGATACTAGTTCAGCTCAGCTTTCCCTTCAGGCAAATTGCCATGGCACAGCTTACAAAATTTGATTGTGTAACTATGTTGAGGAATGTGTGACTTTTTTACTTCAGGAGCCTTAAAGATATTTGTATTTTATACTGCAACAGAATGTTTCATAACTAGGATAATGTATTCCTATTCTCCAAATCAAAGCCATAAAGAGAATTTTTCTGTCAATGTCACTGAATCTGTATTGAACTCTTACTAGTTTACCTGTTCCAGGAACATCTAATCAAAGATCCATTCCAACAAGGCTAAAGTCTTAAGTCTCAGTCTTTCATATTTCATTTCCTCAGTTACAAAACAGGGGTATCTGAAGGATAAATATCTCCAATTATGAAGTGCTCATTCATTATGATAAGCTAAATCAGTATGTATCATAGAATCATAGAATCATAGAACACTTTGTGTTGGAAGGGACCTTAAGGATCATCTATTTCCAACCCCAGTGCCATGGGCGGGGGCACCTCCCACTAGACCAGGTTGTGCAAAGCCCCATCAAACCTGGTCCTGAACACATCCAGGGATGGAGCATCCACAACTTCTCTGGACAATCTATTCCACTGCCTCACCACCATCATCGTGAAGAACTTCTTCCTAATTTCTAATCTAAATCTATGCTCTTCCAGTTTGAAACCACTACTTTGATGCAGCCCAGGATACGGTTGACATTTTGGGCTGCACTCACACATTGTTGGCTCATGTTTAGATGAATAATCGTAATAATCCCAATACTGAATGTAAAATACCAGAGTTCTCTGCTTAGCCAGACTGAAAGCAGGCATACTTGTCACTAAAGTCTTTCACTTCCATTTGACTTCAGCAGGCTGAGAGTAATCACTATACTGCAGAGAATTTCAACGCTGTACTATTGTAAGGTATATAGAATTTCCACTGAAGCCACATTACAGGTGAGAATAAAGAAACTGTATGTGTGTTATGAGCTCATGTGCTTCTCTGCAGAAGCATAATTCTACAGGGGAAAATTTATACATATGAATAAAGAGCAAAGCTTGGTATTGTCCTGCACACGCTGGGAATGCTCAGATCAATAAATGGACATTTTGAATCCCTTTAAGGAAATTCCAGAGCCAAACTGACGGAGCCAAATTACTTCCTCTAGAACCTGTTTGACTAGAACAATGTGATACAGATGTTGTTGAGAACTGGTTCAGAACTGTTGCATTTAAATTTGCATAATTTCAATTCCTATCACTTTGTGTCCTCTATGTAAGCAAGGGACTTTTTACTCAAACACTAATGGAAACTCATTCCCAACTTCCCAGTGATACTTTGCTAACTATATGTAGCTCCCTTTTTATGTAAGGCCTCACTTGTTACTTTTTCCTAAAATATTTGAAATAATAGATAACCTGAATAACAGATAAAAGGAGAAAAAAAGCTCCATTATTTCAGAAGCCAAAATATCAGCAATCAATGACAATACAAGCAATCATAACTACACCTTGAAAAACATCTCCTTTTCAAGTTTCAAAGGCAGGAGCAGCTGTATTAGAAAGATTGAGGTGACAGATAATAGGGGCTTACAGTGTTTCGAACAAGTGCATGGGAGTGATATCTTTGTTCAGGATTTGCACTCTCAACTTTAGCAATACACTTCTGTCAGAGAGACGTCCTGAAGTTTCTATAAACAATGAATTTGTCACATAGAAACAAACTACTTGGTATAGAATAAAGATAATAACAGACTGCATAGGCCTTTATTCATTGGGAATTTATAGAAACCGGAGCACATCCAATTAACTGTGTGCACAACTATGGTCCGTATGGCCACACCTACTGTGCATGAGCAGTATTACTGCTCTCCACGTGTGCGGTAAATCCACAGTCCTGGGAAGCACTGCAGCCACTGAACATCTGCAGACAGATGGTAAAATATACGTACAGGAGATTCCATCACAGGACAAGAGAAGGATTGCAATTTGCAACTTCTCATGTAATTGAAGAAGATTGAGTACAATAGCTTTAACTATTTGGAGAGCTAAATATTCATTTTTATCCCTGTCATTTTATGCTCTGTAATAGAAACTATCCAGAGCATCAGGGTATGTTTAAGAAGCATACCTATTTGGCACACCTCTGCTATGCAGGCAATATTGCTAGATACAATTTTTTAACCTCAAGTGCTAAATCCTCAGTTATTTTCACTAATGATAATGCAAACTCTACAGTTATATCTTTAATTATATAAAAGAATATTTACTCAGTTACTGTTCCCTTTCTGTGATGAACACCTGTTGACTGCATTTACATTCCCACTGTTAACAAACTTTTCCACATTTAATTTAGCCATGGTTGATTTTCTTCTAAGCGTGATCACAAAGGGGCTGAAAGCCACCTGACAGCTCTTCAGTCTCACATTATAGAACAAAGATCAAAATGATTGTATGCCCAAATGTTAATTTTATAAAGAACAATCTCTCTGTGAATATTCAACTAGTTTATACAATCAACCTATTTCTACTCATCTTTCACAGACGCTTTTTTTCACTCTTAGTCTAATAAGATGGTAGACTGATTCTCGTGCTGTGCTATTTCTGCATAACTTTTATTGATCACAAGTTTTTCTGCTGCCTGATGATGCAGAAATTTTTTCAAAGAAAATGTTATTCAAATAATAAAATACGCATTTCATGGTTTTCCCTTTTCTGTTAGCTCAGCTATAGAGATCTCTGGTGCTATACAATGTAAGCAGTTAATGCTGACACGTATTGAGTGCTATTGTGGAACTGCAGTCATTTTTAGCCAACGTGCTTTCATGAAATTGCCACATTGCATCTAAGCCTTAAGACTTCATAAGTATGTGAGAACATATTTATGTGCATGTGTACACATGTAGGTTCTTATGCCTCGGTTTTAATAACTAACAGTGAAAATGAGCGTTGAGCGGTGGGGGTCAGGAGTTGTCTTCAGTCCTGAGGCCATCTAATTTGTGCCCTTGACAACCAACAGCACTATGATTATAAACTTCCGAAATCATTGATATTCTCATAGGAAAATTAACATTGGACTTCAATATTGCAAAAATAAAACATTTTTGTCTCTTGTAAATTTGGATTATGTAAGAACACTCTGAAAAAATACATGTTTTAGTATTTTAGACATTTTTCCTGCCACCTCCTATGAATAAGTCACCACCTTGTGTTTTTGCTATTCACTTGCTAGATTTTCCACTCAAAGCCATGAACATAGTTTGTCTTGTTCACAGAAACCAAAGCATACATTTTTCATTAAAATGTATTGAATATTCTGTTGCTGCATGTTACTTTAAGGAAAAAAAAAATGAGACAGAGGTTATGTGAGTCAGAAAAACCTAACAGTCTTGGGAAATGGCAAAACTAAGTTTGGATGCAAATATGTGCAGTGGTTAGAAAGGAATGGATTAATATCAACAGGTTATTACAGCAGTACTGCTCAAAATGTCAGACGTGTATCAGCCATTTTCTGACATACTATTTCATACAGACTGCCAGGCAAACAGGATTCTTGCTGGGACTTTTTTATGAAATACAAACAGGACAGTTCTGCATTTCCATTTAGACAAATGGGTACTACTGTTAATCGCACGATGGTAGTTTCTCACTTAACCTCTGCCTCAGCTCATGCTCCAAATGCCTGACGTTTTACAAGGCAGTGATAAATAACTTGCCCAGATTCAAGCAAAATCTCTGTGACAGGTCACATAAAAATCCAGATTTGTGCCTTATTGATATCTACACGATGTTGCTTTAAAGAGACACTGTCATGCCAGAAACAGCCTGGGATTTTCACATTCTGACGTTTTCATGCCTTCATGTCTGTAACTAAGATCTTAAATCCAGATGTACACAGGTAACCAAGAATATGCCTTTATCAGCATCAAAACAAAAGCGCATTTGGCATAATACATAACTAATATAAACTTTATGTTAGCAGCCAGCCATATGTCACATAACCACTCAGCCTGATGCTAAATCTGATTTAAGGGGAAGCAGTTTGTACAGACCACAGGCCAGCATTACACTTCCACGGTCACACAGCTTGCAACCCAAAACTGGCCTAAGGCCAGAAAGCACAGGCATGTATGTCTGCAAAATACCGTGTAGCTGTGCTCACAGGTAGCATTTAAAGCCACAGATTCAGAAGAATGATCCCAGCACAACCCATACAAAAAATGCAAAATTCATTTTCTAGACCAAACACTGCAGTGTAAAAGGCAGCAGGAAAGCCAGGAATCATTCAGTCATCTGCTACTTTAAAGCTGTGACCTATATCTAGTAGCCAAAGAAAAGACATTAGAAGAAAGAGCTTTACAGCAGCAGAAGATTATTAGGCATAGTGGAGAAACAATTGCTTGATGCAATTACAATCACAAAGCAGAATTTAACTCTCCCATCTGCATTGTGGATCTCTTTGGTATGTTTTGAACTTGTCTCACTAGGAATCCCCCCAGTGCTGTCACATGCCATCTATCCAAGAGTGCCATGTGCTGCTCACATGGGAGCTACAGATGGGTCTAAGAGGATATTTTTGCCCTAACATGAAAAAGTAAATTAAAAATAAACCTGTATTTTCTCAAAGCTAATGCAAATGTTAAAAATTAAGGGGGTGCCCTTGATACCATTCAGCTATCCAATTTTGCGATACCCTATCATTTTTCTGTTTCATCACATTTACCATGTTTATATGTAGGGCAACTTGTTAGGATACTAGAAAAGATGATGCCTTTTTGCCTGACACAGACTTTTTCCTGGGAGATGCCATTTTCTTTTCTCCAAGTAACAGACTGTATTAAAAGACTAAAGTAGTTGCACTACAGATTAGAAACCCTGTTCCTGAAGTATTTGTAAAAATTTATCTGTCTTATGACCACCAACAATCTTTCAGATGGATGACTGTAAAACAAGCAATGTCCTCTCATGCTCAGGGAAGATTTACTTACGGAATAACATTTGAATTCAATACACACGGCGAATTCCCTCAACCAGACGTTTTCCTGAGGGACTGGGGGAGAAAAGAATTTTACATATATATATATACACACACACTGCTGCATTTCTGAATTCTGACACAGCAAGCAAAGCAGAACAAAAATCATCTGACAGTTCCACACAGCAGAGCCCAGTTCCCATATGCTACTCTTTCTCCAGAAGCGGATTAGTGTTTTAAGATGCTGAGTTCACATCATTTATTCCATAAACAAAACCAAAAAATCCATCTGTGTAATACAAAAGAGTCAACCCTGATCCACACACAGAGTCCCAGAAATGGCCTTTCTGCAGGGAAATTATGTGGAGAGCAGGGGAAAGCAGGTTTTCTTAGGCTGCTAAGCAATGGTAACTGCAACTGCAGCTGCTGCTGCAGCCTCTGGCCAAACTCCTGCTTGCTACAAACCCTCAGTGCCATTGTCTGACCAGTGGATCTGCACAGCCACAAACGCACCAGCTCTCGGCCAGTTCCATTTTGTTGCAAATTATTTCATCCTGTTTTTGCAAGGGGGTTTACTAAGTGATAAAGCACAGGTCCCTGCTTACGCAGTGTGCTTTCTGTTCCCATGGAAGCAGTGAAACCACAGCCATTGCCTGTATCCAGCACTTGCAAAGCCTGGGAATAAAGGCAGACTTTGCTGCAGAGCACCTCGATAGAGAGATCATGACCTGAAGTCACACAGTGCAGCTTTGCCTACACATTGGACTGTGCAGGAAAGTAATTTCAAATCATGTTTCTAATAACTGTATCAGCTGCTGTCTGCCTGACAAGTGCAAAGAAAGGTCTTCTTCACCTAAAGATTTCCATGACACTTTCCTCTTACAGAGATTGTTTGAAGGTGGGTAAACCCAGCTGTCAATATTAGTGCAGATCCTGTACATAGGACCATCCTGCACATAGATACTGGGCATTCGTAAGCCAAGCATCACCACACTTTCTTGTGAGATTATCTTGGTATTTACAGGAGGTATTTTCTGATTTTTTACCACCAACAGTTTCTTTTAGGAAATTATCTAGATGAGATATTCATTGTGGTGGGTTGACAATGAATGCCAGGTGCCCACCAAAGTCATTCTATAGCCCCCCCTCCTCAACTGGACAGAGGAGAGAAAATATAACAAAAGGGTCATGGGTCAAGATAAGGAGGCAGAGACATCATTTTGCTCTTTCCTCCTCAGGGGAAGGACTCCTCACTCCCTTCCACACTGCAGCACAGGGTCTCTCTCTTCCACTGGGGACAGTTCTCCGTCAACTTTTCCCATGTGAGTCCTTCCCACAGGCTACAATTCACAAACTGCTCCAGTGCAGGTCTCTCCCACAGGGTGGAGTCCTTCAGGAACAGACTGCTCCAGAGTGGGTCACCCATGGGGTCACAGGTTCTGCCAGAAACCCGCTCCAGTGTGGGCTTGTCTCTCCAGGGTCCACTGGTCCTTCTAGGAGCTTACTCCAGTGTGGGCTTCCCACAGAGTCACAGACTCCTTCAAGCATACACCTGCTCCAGCATGGGGTCCTCCACAGGCTGCAGTTGGATCTCAGCTCCACCTTTAACCTCCATGGGCTGCAGGAGGACAGCCTGACTCACCATGGTCTTCTCTATGGGCTGCAGGGGAGTACTTGCTCCGACACCTGTAGCACCTCTTCCCCCTCCTTCTTCACTGACTTCGGTGTATGCAGAGTTGCTTATCTCACACATTCTCACTCCTCTTTCCAGCTGCAATTGCTGCTGTGCAGCAACTTTTCTCCCTTCTTAAATATGTTGTCACTGAGGTGCTACCACCATTGTTGATTGGCTCAGACTTGGCTGATGGCAGGTCCGTCGTAGAGCTGGCTGGCATTGGGTCTATCAGCCACAGGCAAAGCTTCTAGCAGCTTCTCACAGAAGGCACCCCTGTAGTCCCTCCCACTACCAAAACTTGCCATGCAAACCAAATACAGTCACTTACACAAAAGCCATTTCACACTGTTCTATCAACATGAAGGGAACTTCATAAGGATATAAATGTATGTTATACCCATTTGAAGGCTGCTTATACTTCTAGAGCAATCCAATGAGCTTTTATGTAAATGGGAATCAAGCTCATCATTTCTAACAACTGTTAAAAGACCTGAATGCAACAGCACTGGAGGGACTTGGATGTTTCCAGGTGTTAATATAGAGGTGAATCCCTTAGTCCAAATGCCATATCATTACACGCAGCAAGGGATTCTTCCCTTTTTCTATCAATATTCATGTGCTTGGAAGAGGACGCACAGGAACCCAAATGTCAGTCTTGACAAGCAGAAAAGAAATATTCTTTCTCCATTATGTTAGTTCAGGGCATAAGGTCCAAGCGACTGCAACCTTCTCTGGATACTGCAAGATGAAGACAGATACGGAGCATTGGCAGAGTCCATCGGGTGCTACACTCTGAGGCTCGGGCAGGTAATGTGGAAATTAGGAATGCATTGCTGACAGCACAGCAAGGGTGAAATGATGAAGTGGCACCTTAGCTGCGCCTTGGTTACTTACTCTTGAGAAAGTGGTTGCTATAGCTGACCCTGAACAGAGAACAAGTGAAAGCCCAGAGAGCAGGGTGGGAAATGCACCCCAGACACATCCATACTTGCCCATCAGCAGCACCTTTAGGCTACTGTGAGGCAGACCTGCCACACGCTGGACCCAAGCATTGCTCATACTTTTCCTCCTCTATTTAACTAAAGGGCAGATGTTCTTGTCAAGGTCTGTCACCAACAAAAAAGTAATTGCTTAACTTCAGCTAAATCATATACAACCCCTCCCCTAACTTGCTCTGACAGTACAGTCATAAAATAATGAGAAACAAAACCAGTGAATTAGCACAACTTCTCCTGCCCTTACAGAGGTCACACAGCTTGCACTGCATCCTTCCCACCAGTCACTCACTCACACTGAGAATTTGTAGGGTAGGTCTGGTTATTCCCCTGTGTTTTACTGCACCTAACCACCACCGCTGCACTCGTAACTGGCCTTTGGGCAGTACAATAATATAATACAATTAGTAATAGGGGTGTTGCCAGTTACATCACAATGTGAGTTTCTCAGTTCATTTTACCAGAGAAGCACCCTAACCCCTCTGCTTTTCCAGGATGAAGCAATTGTGTGTGAAACGGAGGCAGAAAAAGCACTCCTGAGTAATTTTTAATGGTGTGTGCTAATGATTTTCAAGGCAGATTCATATTTCAGAACAAGTGAGGCTAGTACAGTAAATGCAACACTAAGTGGCCGTTGCTCATTAACCACTCTCCCCAATAATAGTTACATATTTGGCAGTAGCAAAACCTTGCTACAGCTCCTCAACTCTTGCTGTTGTACTTGTAATAACCCATCAGCAAGGCTAACAAAAAGAGACTTCTTTGACTTAAAGGCCAGACTACTGATAGGTAGTAACCACTACCAGGCACCCCCCACTGCCCAAAATAATTTCCTGGAATTTGGTCCTGAGAGTGAGGCACAAATCTCTTCTGCTCACAGCTCCTCTACTCTCAGAAACCCTCCTGGCCACCTCCACTGCCTGGAGCCCCTGACCTCCCTTTCACAGAGGTATCAAGGAGTCCCCCTGTACCCCTGACACCTGTACCCGAGTCAGCAAAAACCTTTTCCTAACAGGGTTAGGGCAAGACTATGAGTTAGTATGGCAACACTTGCAACCTGTTGCAGCTCAGAAAGTCTTTTTCAGTGATTCAGAGTCAGACTACAGATTTGCCTTTCACACCTGCCTGTGGGCATGGAGTACACTTTTGCTTTTACCCTCTTTTCTTTTTCTTTTCTTCTCAGTGCAGGGCACATCCTCTGTGGGTAAACCAAAGGAGAACAGTGTCCTGGTTTGAGAGAGAACAGAACTAATTCTGTTCAGGGATTTTACTTTTCAGCTCAGTTCTTCTAACTGCCTGC
>JAAGNO010028544.1:96855-118320 GCA_033439905.1 Ceryle rudis | reverse complement strand
CGGGCTCCGTCGTCAATCGCCGGGTCTCCCAGCCGCTGAATTTCGTCTCCGCGCGTGCAGGGGCGAGGGTCGCTTGCAGCCCGGCGTCCTCCGCCTCCATCCCGGCTCCTTGCCCTCTCTCACCTCCCTGCTCCATAGGGAACCTCCTCTGCTGCTTTTCTTCTCTGTCGGTCCTCAAATGCATTAATAATCCCTGCTGCGGACGTTGCTGCTGCGGCTTCACCTGGGAATGGCAGGATCTGCAAGTTATTTCTGCACCGGTAAAGCCAAAAGTGAGGAGAAAAAGCCATGTCCAGTACAGGAGAGCAACGTGCCAGGCTGGGTACCAGCCAGCAACTTTTTCCATCGCTGCTGACTGCTGATGAGTGTGAGGGCGAGCGAGCAGGAGCGAGAGAGCAGGTTGATGCCGATTTACCCGCCGCGGGGTAAACACGGCGAGAACTCCATAAAGTTTCGGACTCTGCTGTATTGGGTGCAGCCGGGGAGTAGGGGAAGATTGCTTTCTTCCGCTTTCTTTTTTTACCTTGTTTTCTTTTCCTTCTTTTGCACTTTTATCCTCTTTTTATCCTCCTTTTTTTTTTCCTTTCCTCTTTTTTTTTTTTCTTTTTCTTTTTCTTTTTTTTCTCAAGACTGGCGTTGCTGATCAGGCTTTTGATGGAAGGCAAAGCCACAACCACACGGGGGAGGAGCTGAATTGAAATCAAGGAGAGAGAGAGGGAGAGGGAGAGAGGAGCAAATCCGGGCTGTGATTTCTCTCGGCTGCCTCCGTGGAAGTCACCGCTCGCTCCTCTCCCGCTCGCTCTCTCTCCGCTCGCTCTCACTTCGCCGCTTCTGCATCACACTCCTCCCGCAGTCGCCCCGCCAGGCCGCCCAGTCTGTGTTTCGTGAGTGATTGGTTACTCACTCACCCACTCTCTCTCACACAGACGCCACACACACACACTCCAAGAAGGACTTACCCGAACTTTTACACGCAAATCATTCGATCCCATCCTCCCCTGTGCTTTCCGTCAGCTCATACCCCTAAAGCGTCCTTCCCAACATACTAAACCACCACACATGGACTGGAAGCAAACATTCAAAGTAATGGAGCAGAACATACATATAAGAATATATAAATGTGTGTATAGACTTTCTAGAGGAAACATTTTAATTCAATTAATTAAGCGTCCTTAAATGTCTGAGCCGGGTTTGAAATGTTTCTTTCTCTCCCCCTGTGACTGATGGAAATGCCCTGGTGCTGCTGGGAATAGGCACCTGTGCTTGATTTTATAGAGAGAAAGTTGCATTTCTACCTCTCCATTCCCTCCTCTGCCTTTGCTTCACTGTAACAACATTTACAGTAGCTGCTGATGTTTAGATAAATCACTCAGGCATGATAGAAATGTACTCACATAAATGCTGATGGAGACAGGGACATGCTTTTGGAAATGAAATGACAGCAGTTGGTGGCAGGAGAGGAGAAAAGAGAAATTTCCCACCACTGATTTATTGGCAGAAAAAACTCTTTCTGCTCTAATTTTCTGTCACGTTTTCAGGACCAGCAATTTCTCCCCAGGAGCTGTGCTTCTCTCTTCCCCAGGGAGCAGTCACTAGTGGTGGCCAGAGGAGATCACCAAACCCTGATTGAAGAGATTGGTGTCTGCTGGCTGTGGGAGCTTCTGGTCCCTTACTGTAGGCAGCACTGCAAGTGATTGCCCACACAGCAGGACAGAGGCCCGAGCTGTAAAAGGCACTTGCAAATGCCCACACACTTTAAGACTGAAGGGAATTAAAGGCTCTTCCACTGGAATTTTATTCCATCCCCATCTGCCTGCTCTCATTCATTCCCATTTGATTTCCAGGAGAATTTATTTTTTAATTAATGGTTTTACCGTTTCCTTCCTGACATGGAAGACTTTATTGTATTTTTTTTTTTTTTTTGGCAGGGTATTTCAGAAAGAGATTTACAGATTTGTTCCACATTCTTCTAGAGATTTCACTCAAATGCTAACTGGTGACACATCTTGGGATATTAGCACAAGACCACAGGCAAAGGGAGGCTCACAGTAATTGAGGTTGAGCCTAACTTCATGCTGCTTACAACAATGATGGATTGTCTGCAATGTAACCACCAGACCTCAGCTAAATCTACTGTAAACCAATTAACTGCATACCTGTTTCCATATCTCCCAGCTAAACGGTTACTATTAGTTACAGCCTGTTGTTAATAATAATTAACACTTTGCACTTAAACAACTTCTTTCTTTTACTAAGCCTGAATCTCTTCACAAAGGCCAGTTAATTTTATTTTTATTGTATAAATGGGGTAAACCGAGTCATGGTGTGATCAGAAAAGCAGCAAGGATTTGAGATGGAACTACCTTATAATCAACCCAATCCCTTGTCTTCTATACAACAGACTGACCAGAGAGATCTATCCCAAAGGATGCACTGAAGAGTGACACTGTCCTAGGACAAGTCTCTTAAAGAGGCTCTAATCTAAAGCGATGAAATTCTAAGAAATTACTTGGTGAGACAGATAAAGAACTTGGAAGAAGGAAATTAATAAGAAGTCAGAGGATATTTCTTCTGGGATTGTAATGGAGATTGGCATGCCAATGAGTGGCTAAGGCTAATGAGAGAAACAATCTAGCTGTCTCATTTAGGCAGATGATTATCTCTGGATTGTGCTGAACGACCAGTGAGTAATATGGATGAGAGCACACCTAATGCACTCTTGAGTATGCCACACCTACAGAGCTCTTCAGCAAATGCACACAAGAGTCAGTCATGGAGGAAAAATACTGGAGCCAACCTGAGGACCACTTTTTCCAGCATAATCCTTATTGTGGGTGGATGTAAGACACAGATGTACAGTACAAGCCTTTCCCTGAAACCTATTTCCAGGAATCATCCATTTAGGAGATTCCAGCAGCAGAAACTGTACCTGATCCGTTATGTTTAATAGCTACGGATGAACTTGTCTTCCCTAAATTTGTCTAATCCTTATTTATACTCCCAGTGTCTGAGGCATGCTGTAGTAGTCAATTTTACAATCTGATTATGTGTGCTTTTGTATACTCATGGCCTGCATTTATCTGAGAGAGACATTTTATATCACCATAATCTAATCTTATTGCCAGCCACCTTTCTGTCATAGACGATGTGATCATCGAGCCATCAGAGATAAGAAGCCAGAGTCTTTGGTACAAAAGAACAATCCCCAGTCTTTTGATGTAAAGGATAGCTTTCTGAGTTGGGAGCTAAGTTCAGCTAAGGGGCTGAATTCATATACTCAGACAAAAAGAAGCATTGGTGTGTAGTGACCAAACTCCATGGCCATGTTCATGAGAAAGGAAAGGCTGTACTTGTGGGTATCCTGATCTGAAGTTACACCTGAACTGATGTTTCTATAGCACAGACTACATCACATGTCCAGCTCCAACCGCTGATGAGAATGTGTTTTCCATCACAGCTACTATGCTACCTAATTAGGAAACTGTTCTTCTTTTTCACACAGCCAATACTATCTTGAAGGAAGGGGGAGGAGCAAGCCCCAGGAGCCATGGAACAGGAGACAATCATTTGCACTATAAAACATGATGCTATAAGAGTAAATGAAAAATGTAGATATCAGCTGGCCTCTTCAGCCTCTACCTTTAACAAAGTAAGCAGTGGTGGTGTTCCCCTTCACCAGGAAGGAATTACTGCAAAGACAGAGATCTGCACAGCCATGAGAGCTTTTTAGGAGGTTCTCGCTTTCAGGGTCAAGGAAGCACAAATAGGAATTTAGTGAAGGGAGTAGATACCAGTTCTGGGTAGCTGTTGAAGTGAAGCAAGCATCTTACTAAGGATTTATATAGCCTTTAGAAGCAGGAACAGAATGAAATGCAGATGACTACACAAATCTTCACTTGGGACTGGGCAGGTTCAGAGACTGATGGAAATACGGGTTTGGTCAAGGACATAAATCTTTATGGCAGTGATTATGATGATCTGTCACCTGCAGGTACTCTTTCCTCCAGTGTTTCACACTTACAATCAGAGACTACGTGTGAAAATGTGGTCCCAAGATACTCCACAGAATTCCTGTCTTCTGACACACGCTAGACAAGGTACCATGAATGATGGGAGCACCTCAGGAACTACGCCAGTATTGCCTGCACTTTGATGCAGCAGGGAGGGAAAGAGGAATGAAAGAGAATACAGGGAAAGAAACAGAATTGGATGGTCTTATCCAGCTGAGTTTTCAATATAGGGCAGGGACATAATATAGCCTGGATTATCTTGCACACTTGAATGTCTTTAAGGCTAAGCAGTATAATCTCTCCCTAGTAAATATTTGTATAATCGGGATTTTGTGAATCTACACCCATTTAAAATGATCATTTTTCTCTGTAAAGACTGTGTAATGAAGGGAGCCCAAGAAGAACACTGCTCCATTGATTTCTATCAAGCCACGGTGAGTGATGAATACTGTAGTTCGACATTACACATAATTCCTCCAAAAGGAATCTTTGTTTGAAAAAAAATAATTACGAATCAGGATACAATAGGGCTTGTTGCAGTTTCCCTTAGGGGGAAAAAAAAAAAAAAAGAAAGATGGCTCTCAACTGTAAATATCACAAAGAGATGTGGTTTTTTCTAAATAGGTTCTGGATGCTTCATTTTTTAAATAAAATAGAGTAATTATATACAACAAACCACCTATTTCCAAGTGCCTCTTATTTCACCGAACAAATGGAGATTATTTTCCTGTGTGGCTTGTTTTGTAGTAATATTTAGATAATGGTTACATAGGTATTATCAGCAGTAAATCCCAGGACCTCACATAGGGGCAATCTGAGCACATGTAGGGGCAATACATTTGGCACATAAAAATTGTTTGAAAGAATCTGGAACTGAAATAAAATCTGTATCTTCTTTCCACTGAACTTTATTTCCCTCACTCAGATTATTTTTAGAAAGGTGATTGAACTACTTATTTTTAACACTAATAATTCCTCTAAATTATTTAACATGAAAGCTCTCCTTTGTTATTCCAGACAATCAAGTCCCAAAGCAGTGCCATCCCAAAAGTAAGCTGGTGCAGCTTTTAAGAGGGACTCCCATTCATCTGCAGATGTGATGTGATTTTGCTTTAGTTGCCATAATATTAACAGCAAGGGCTTTTTGCTCTTTTACTCCCTCTTGCTGCAGCCTGTTGCAAAGACTGAGGTTTAAAGTAATTCAAAAAAGTGTAAGACTGCAACTTTATAATTCAAAGACCCATTTTGCTTTGCTAAATCCTCAAATGTAAATTTCAGATAGCAACTCGTGGCAAGGAGAGCTCAGTGGCAAGCAGATTCGATCAGCGTGATTGTCTTTAAGTGCAGAAAAGTACTCAGCACTCATACCTGGTGCCAGCTTTCCTTAAAGCACTGGTTATACTGAAATATCTAGTGATGCTTATCAGACAGCAACTGTTTCTGGAGACACCAGGAGTGGTCTGGATCTTTCTCCTTTAGAAAATCTCTGTTTCATTTCCACTTCTGGATCCGAAGGGTTTTCATACCATCCTACCACACATGGCAAACCTCATATTCGTGTCACAGACTCTGCATTTTACCCTTTGGGTCCAGACCTCTTTCCTGCTCTGCCAGCTGCAGAGACTTCCTCAGCTAGCTTTGCACAACAATTTCAGTGTTGCCACAGGAGGAAGGGAGAATATGACCCCCCCAAGATAAGCTTGTACTCCCAGTCACTTGTTAAAGCAATACGCACATGGCTGCACAGCTACCACGTTCACAATGGTGTTGAATCCAGCCCTCTTTGCCACTATGCCTATAGATCCCGTGATTTAAAACCCCCTATGCCATTTCTTCTGTAGTAACATCTGCTCCTCCGTGCTGGCCTTGCATTTCACTGCTCCAGTGATCCTCTCCCCTTGTGATCTGGAGACATCAACACATTCCCATCTTGCATTCCTGAGTGCTGCTCCTGCGGGATTTAGGAGGCAAAGACACCCCAGGCCACAGAAGACAGTTGATGAGAAAATCTTCTGGTTGAAATTCCCAGCTGGCATTTTCTCTTGATCAACTTTTGCAGCCTAAGAATCCTGGAAAGCTGCCCTGAAAAGCGGGTCTTTGATTCTGCTGGGTTTCATAGTTTAGTTAAGTGTAAAGTAGAATTGCAAGGACTGCACTTATATCAGGACTGCACGTACTCAGCTAGCGCTCTAAGCTTGCAGCTAAGGAAAAAACCGAGCTGGAGCTCAGAGCTAGATGAGCTTTATTATAACAACTTTTAAACTAGTAAACATTGGCAGAAGGAGGAGGCCTGAGGTGTATCTTGTAGTCAAGTCATTCACCACCACCAATATGAATGATAACCACAGGGATGACCCAGCAATTGTCACATTTCATGCTGACTATTTTAAAGCAACCCCATAATACCCAGAAGGTTTTTGCCATCAATAACTGAAATGTACACTGTGGACGTTTCCAACCACATGAAAGGGAAGAATGTAACCAGGAAAAATGAAAACGGCTTTAGCAAAAGCAAATAATGCTTGACCAACCCGATTGTCTTCTGTTACTGAATACCCGACTACTGTGATACTGGCTGCCACAGCAGCCTCATGGTAAGCTGAGGAGGCAAAAGCAACTGACAGAGGGTTGAAAGTGGGCTGGACCACTAGTCTCAAAGGTTGAAAATCAACTGACTGGAAAAGGTCTGAGGATTGCACTGAGGTCTCTCTTGGCAAATAGGGCAAACTGCATATCTATCTGCTTTTGGCAAAGCATCGTTAGGAGATCAGAAGAAATTACATTCTTCTTCTTATTAGCATTGGGGAGGCTGTTTCTGGTGTGGGCCTCTTATTCAAGAGGGACATGGAGAAACTGAGGAAGGTTACCAAGTGGAGGGCTACCAAGGTGGTCAGCACACAACCCACTGGAAGACTGTTGAGAGCTGGGCTTGTTTAGCCTAGAGAAGAGGAGGCTAAGGGGCAATAAAATATTAGCCTACAACTACTTGAGAGGGAGTTACAAAGATGAAGAGGCCAAACACTTCTTGGTCGTGGCATGTGGTAAAACAAAGAGAATACAAAATTTGTTTTTAAAGTGTTCAAACTGAAAATTAGGAAAAGCTTACCCAGGAAAATAGTGGCACTCCAGGACAGGTTCTTTAGACTATAGAATCTCCCTCAGGAAGGCAAAGGTATGGCCAACCTGATGTAGTAGCGATGGCAGCCTGGCTTCAGGTGGGAGTTTGGTCTCTCACAACCAATATTTCTTTGAATGTTTGAATCTATGAGAGGTAAAAACTCAAGAAACCATATCTAAAGCATGTCCAAAGGCAGGAATAAATCCCATCGTTCCAAAAGATAAAGCCAGTAACCTGTTCCAATGATGAATAGTTCCCAGATTCATCATGAGCTTAGATACCACCCTGCAGTAAACTTCTGATTCCTTCAGAGACCGGGCCAGTTTTCCTTTTATTATGTGCCTGTATTTCTTACACAGTTTCTTCCTCTTGGGTCCCATCCCACCTACCTTAAGTATAGTTACCAAGTATTATTGCCAAAGCTTTGCAGAGTCTTACAGGACTCCCAGCATTTATTTGAGAGTGGGATAAACTGGATTTCTCAGTCTAATGTAATGTTAATACCAGTGGTGGCATCCATTGGCAAACAACAGTCAGGGACTGTTACACTATAATATCCTAGATCTGGCCATACTGAAAAATTTTGACCTTACCTTACTCTCCCTGTTGTTCCCTCAGATATGCATCTATTCCATGTCTGGCTCTCAGCACGTTCCTTTCTCTTCTTTTCCTTGGGTGAAGATGCAAACCTTCCTTTCCACGACCAACAGAGGGTCTTTGAAGTTTTCAAAATCAGTTGCAAGTTGCTTAGCTGTGTCCATGGAGTCGCTTTCATTCCATCATCTTCTAGGCGTTTCCAGTTCAAGAGAATTGTGGCTGCGGGATGCTTCTGGTTGTCTTGCAACCTTGAAAATCTGCAATTTGAATTAGACTGATCAAGAGTAGATAATAGTTTCCTGTGAACAGTCAATATCACTCAAAGCATCTTCCATAGAGTTAGGATACTTCTGTAACATAAATCTTCTCAAAAGCCTAACAAGCATAAAAATCATTTGTGTTTTCCCCCCTTTTCAGAGGTTACCGAACTTCAGTTATCACTGGGAAGTTTGCCTGACATTCTATCTGCTCTGGGTTTATCTGTATCAACAGGAAAATAAAAATTCTTGTCTATCACTCTACCACTGTCACCTTTGGCTTCTTCACTTGGTTGCAGAAGAATTTAATGGAGGTAAGAGAATAATACTGAAGAGAATCATTACAAACTTAATGGCCTGTAAATGCTGCTTATAGGTTATCATCATTACAGATGGTGTTTTCTTGCTTGTGCATCTTGCTTGATTTCTCCTAGCCACATGTGTTGACAAAGTAGAAGTTCTAGGTACATCTAAACATAAAAAATTCTAGTAGAAGAAAGAGGAGACAGGGAAAAAAATATTATTCTTCTACCCTACCTTTTTACTGCAAGAAAAATAAAAATATGAAAAAACAAGAACCCTTGAGGCTGATTGACGATGTGAGCATGCTTGTTGACAGTATTTTATTTCACAACTGAAAAAATGACCAGGCAAAAATTTCTGTGAGGCAACTCTGTCCTGCTTCACTGCTGCATCATTTCTTAGTCACGGTCAAAAAATCCTTTTCTGGAAATAGTGGTATCACTCAACAGACCAACCAGCAGAGCTTTTCATATAAACGCTTCCACAGTACAAAATCAGGAGAGAGAGAGCTGGCCATCAGTTAAAACTGTTTTTGCTAATCCTGCTCATTTCTGCTTAAAACAAGTTAAAAGATACTCAAATGAATTTTTCTGCTAGATGATAGTGCAGTATTTTGCAACGGATATCCACATCTGAACACTACAATGTATAGCCAGAGACACTTCACATTGGGGCAGCTGTTTGGAAGGTTACTGGTTTTATAGGATCTACCTGGCCAGAAACAAGGCATATGAAGAGAGGAAAACTCTCTGACCTTTTCTCCCTCTAGCCTGGTAGCCCCTTCAACAGCTTCTCAGATCTGTGGCATTCATCTACCATTTTGTAGCTTAGTGGGACAGAGAGATAACACTCTCTAAGGAGAACAGAAGGAGTATCATGGAAGATTGCATGTTGGTCCCACATTTGGTGAGAAAATCCAGTCTTCTGACCAAAGTATCAGCAGGAAGGATTTGAAATAGGTGGTGCAAAATCACGAGAAAATGCAAAGGAAATCTGTATTTCTGTGTTGTCAATCTTTTCATTGTGAATCATGTAGAGAATTTCAAGCTCCTGATATCATGGCCTTATATGAGATTATCAACTGTCTTCTCCTGTTTTCTTTTATTTTCTTTTTTTTTTTTAAATAAAATAATAATTAAAAGAAAAGATTAGTTGTCCTAACCATGGGCTCAAAATCTAACCTGAAGTGTTTCAAAACAAAATAAAAAGACAAAGTAGTCCATTTATAGATTACATTTGAGCACTTTGAAAATGAAGGGTTTCTTTTTTTTTCCTTAAACATGGTATACTAGAGCAATTTTTGCCTGCTTGAGAGATTATTAAAAATATGTATATTTTAAATATGCACGAACATATATATACATAAAAGAAAACAAACACTATTTTGCAAGCTAAACAAACTGTTGCATTCATCTTGAAATTAATCTTTGATTTCTGAAGCTCTTTTGTCCCTTTTTTAAGATTCAGCTTGGACAGGGAATTAAAAAAAAATTAGTTATTCATATAACATTAACTACTTGAGATGTTTGCCAGAACACCTTGCAACACAGAAGGATTTCCTTCTCTAAGTTTGGTACTGGGTTCGTTTCTTGCCCAGAGCTCTTAGCAATTCATCTGGGACATTTGTGTGTATAGCACCTGGAAGATTAAGCTATATAAAGCTTGTACACAAAGACTTGTTTCTGGTAAACAGGACCAAATCATATTTATGAAATAAGGGTGATGAAAAAACAATAACTTTGACTGTCTTATACATGTATATACACAAAAAAGTCCATAAATAGTCCAAGCAGTGGAAGGAGCTCACAAGTGATGCTTCTGCTGGTTTACTTGCAAGCATTCCCCGAGATTCCATTAATTTTCAAGAGTTTTTGCATGTGGATGGCTCTGCGTATTTAATATCTATTCTCATATCAAGGTAGCATAGAGGAAAACCTCAATTTGTATGTATTTTCATGCAATTAATAATAATTCAGGGTTTGTGCTTTTCATCTGCCAAAACTGTGCTTGCCAATGTTTGGAGCCCTCCAAATGCATACATTAGTTCCAAATCTGAATTGCTCTGATGTTCTGCTCTGTTTGAATGTTCAAAAGATATTATGTGCTACACTTTTGTCTTCATTCAATCCAATGTAATTTTTTACATTTTTATCAAGACTTCTTGATATCCTGTTTTAAAATGGTTTCAATTTTCCAGTCTCCCCAAGTCTCCATGTACATTTAAGTTCATTTATGTCTGATTGCAATCAGAGGGAGCCTTCTCACTGATTTCAATGGAATTTGGATCAGGTTCATTTGCAGCATAGCTTACATATGTTTGCTGTCATAGCAGCATCATCCAGGGAACCTGAGAGAACAAGGAATAAATCCAGGATCTCAGACCTTGCTTGGGAGGAACTTAAGCAAGTCCTAGTTTATTAGTGGTGACTGCTCTAAATAATGCATCTTGAGCATCTGCCCTTTCATAACCGTAAGAGCTTCTTTTCTGATTCAGTGTCTCCCCACAGTCAGCTCGTTTTAATATTTAATATGGTGCCTTGATCTCCTGCAAGATTCCCTTATCATGATTTCAAATCCTCATTGACACACCCTGAGCATTTTGCTGGCTTCAACATCTGCTGAAGGAGTCTTCTGAGGTACAAACTCAACATCTTCTATACAGTTTGGTTCTTCCTGCAGTTTCCAAAACAGGCAAAAATAAATATACAAGGCATGGGGTCTGGACTGCTCTTGTTTTGTTTTGCCACATAGGTGCATCTCTCTACACAATCTTATTTTGTCTTTGTTGCTGTTGTTTTTGCCAGACAACATAATTATCTTGATTGGTGGGTGGCCAACAAAGTTTTAATTAGATCCAGGGGGATTTGAGCACAACTATATATTAAAAAAAGGCAAACCAATGTTGCTAGAATTATTGTGTGTTTGTGTTGTGAGGCAACGTCTATGAAATATGACATCGCCTCCTTGCATTTCCAATTCCGTCCTCTCTTTTCCTGCCTTGTTCTTTTACTTGGTTGACTGGGAATGGTGATCTGGTGCTAACATTCATGTACTGAGGCAACGCTGCCAAGCTGTTGCCGCTGCAAAATGTCCAGCAGCTCAGTCCCTGCCAAACAGAGCCATTGATCCTCCAGCTTGTGCCAGTTCAAAGGAACTCAGGATGCGTATCCAGCTTTGTGGAAGGGGTGACAAGTGATTTGGGGCAGGGAATTGGCACGGACAACAGTGAGCAACACTGAAGGCAGGGAAAGGACTGCACTGGGGAGGTCTTTCTGGTTGGTTATGGTTATTAATTTTTGACTGGAAAAGGGTTGGTTTTACTTATTCAGTTGTCTAAAAATATCCTGGTAATGAATTAACCTGAACAGGTGGAAGGGGACACAAAACCACATATTGATTTTCTAAAAGCAGGCAGGAATGCTGTTGTTTTACAATTAACATTCAGCGTTAGAGAACAATCCAGTTGGAACGAACCAGCTAAACAATACCAAGCTTTTTACTTTCTGCACTTCTGGTGATATTTTTTCTCATATAACTTCTTAAAAAAGACCTTAATAACAACTTAGGACATTTCTTTGGCTAATGGGGATTAACTTGCCATGGACTCCATTGGGGTGACTACAAAATAACTGTGGTGGGGATCCAACAGTTCATGCTGAAGCAGAAGGCATATTCATCTAATAAAGGCTGACTCTGCTCCAGTGCTGGGGCAATGTGTGAGAGGAAAACCATCTGAAAGCAGTACTGGTGATAAAGATGCTTCTCTATAAATCCCAAAGTGGGTCTGGGATTCTGGTCAGACTGGTGCAGACGTGAAGTCTGATTCTGTCTGAGTCACCCTTTTCTTTCCACTTCTGTTTCTCATTCTTTCTGTGATAATGTTCATACATCTTCCTTCTTATGGTTTAGCACACTTGAGGTTTCCAAATTCAACAGAAAATGAGTGTGATACCATCACATCCAGCCACCTTCAAGTCCCCCTTAGTGACCACTGACCACATGGCTACATATGAATGATATGACCAGGAGTAGCCTTCAGCACAAATCCAACAGGCAGCTCAGGGTCATGCCACAGGCTCTCCAGTAAGACCCAGCAAGCATTAGATCCTGCAGCTTGTGTTACATAAGCAGAGAAATGAGAGTTAGTAATAGGAAAACTGACGGGAAACAGAGGAATTAACACATTTCTGAGTAAATATTTGCACATATAGGTAAACATACAGTTGCATAAATTGAGATCCCTATTTTTCTAACAGTTTTCTGACTTTTTTTCTGAGTTTTCAAGTCTTCTAAGCTTTCTGATTCTTTTATTTTTCTCTCTTGGAAGTTGCCCTTTTCAATAAGTTGTGCTAGGGTGAACTCTTCTGAGTTCAAGCAACATCAGAGCTTGTGTAGCCAACAGCATCCACTGTATTTCCATATAGGGTCCTTCTCCTCCCAGACACTCAGGGGAATCTGACTGTATAAAGTGCACACTGGGACTTTCCCCTGTATACAAGTTATGGAAAGAAGTGTTGAAACTGAATACTGCTCCTGTCCACCCTGGACTTGGCAAAGCTTATGGAAAGCTACAAGCAGCCCTTGCTACTGTACAGAGATGGAAATTTTGCCAGATATTTCTCAACAGTTTTGCATAAATTTCAATATATATGTCCTTATTTAGCAAATATTTATTTAGCTATCATGGCAGTTTTCCTTTAAGGGTCTAGCAAGGGCCCAGGGAGAGTGACAAAACCACCAGCTTTTGCTGAGAAATTATATGCCCTGCAGTCATACTATGTATTTAGAGTCTGGAGACGAGTTTTAGGGCCTGGATTTATTTATAGTGTTTAATACATGCTTTGATAATTATGTGCATGGGAATGGAAAACAAATTCTCTAGATTAAAAAGCATAAAGAAAGCTTGTTTGGATTAGCATGATGAACTGAAAGCATCCATTTGATTCTTGGTATATATATAATTTACTGAGCTGCAAAATAAACATACTCTACTGTTCCTCTGCTGAAGGCTCCAGCTGTAAATATTTCATTACTTTAAAAATGTATTGCTATTAGATAGGTCTTTTAGTATTCAGGAGAATCAAGTTTTGAGTAATAAAATAAAATTGTTTCTATTTCCTGAAGGACCTTTTTCAAACCTACAATTTCAGTTTGGTGAAAATTGCTCTGCCACCTGTTGAGTGCTGGCAGAGTTGTCCCACAAGTAAGTGTGGCTTTTTATTAGCTTTGAAGGCATAAACCAATTCCCGCTCTTAGGAGCACAGGTATAATTGCATCATGACCTGGTCTGTCTCTCCCTGTCCTGCTACCAGCTCCCAGGTCATCATCACCTCTAAGGAAAAGGGGCCTGCTCCCTGTATTTTGCAAGGTAACGAAGGCCAGGTGAAGAAAAGTGGAAGTTCTTCAGGCAAACGGAAATATCATCCACTAAAGGAGAGAGAGGCAGAGCACAAAATCCCTCTACTCACAGAATACCTACCGATATTCACAAGCAGGTGGGGAAAAAAAACTCATGACAAAGGTTGGGCATTGTACCATGGGACCATTATAGATTGATGGGCAGTGACCTAGTGACACCATCACTGTAGCTTTTCTTTGCACAACCAGGACACTTCTGTTGTTCTTCCTACCTTTACTTGAAATGGCCAAAAATCATGTTGTTGTAGAGGATTTCAGAATGGTTTCTTCCTGAATTTTGGTGGGTAGGAAATAAATAAATAAAAAGGAAGTATGGAATTCTTCAGTGGTTTTCTACTGTTGGAATAATTTTCAGGGGAAAAAACCCAAAAACCTGGGGCTTTTGTGGAATTATTTGAAAGAGCTGGGTTGGCTCTTTTTATCTGGGAAATGATCGGTTTTGCTGTTAAAACATCTGACATTATAAGCACAGGATTAAATGTGGGTGCATTAATATGTGGGAATACTTTTCTACTGTATGGAAGGAAGGAAGGAAGGAAGGAAGGAAGGAAGGAAGGAAGGAAGGAAGGAAGGAAGGAAGGAAGGAAGGAAGGAAGGAGTTGGTTGCACCAACTATTTCACTTCTTAAAAATAGCTTCCCAAAAATAAACAGCGTGCCTGAACATCATGAAGTACATTTTTTTTCCAATTTATTCTTGAAATCCTGAAGGAGCCTCAAACCAAGCACTCAACAAAGACCACAGTCCCTTCCTATAAAGAGTTACAGTCCCAAGTTATCCTTGTGTTAAGAGATGTTAGCTTAATCAGAGAGGAGTTGAAAGCTGTCTTTAAATCAGTGCAAATTACATGTCTGGGGTGAAGCTTCACCCGCAAAAGTTGCAGGATAAAATCTTCAGATTACATTAATGTTGGTTGTTTTCAAGACATGGAAACAGATATTCCCTCCTCCTCTACTGAGCATTCAGTCAGGAAAAGAACTCAGCAAGGCATTGCTTTGCAGACTTGCAATCTTTCCTGAATCTTGTTTTCTCTTTCTAACAGTCTTGAAGAACTGTTTTGATCCTCAGCTATGAATTACCTTTGCAAAGGGAATTCCTTATGTAGAACAGCTGCACAGGTGGAAGTTTCTAAGGTTGACATGAGAGTACTTTGTGTCACTTGAAGAGCTATTGAAAACTCTCATGAAATACTGACATTTCAAGACGGTCTTGAAGAAATCTGAAATAACCTCAGCCAATCTGACATCTCATCAAATCTCAAAATATAGATATTCTGGTGTAATATTTATCATGATTTTCTCGTTTCTAAAGAGTATTATAGCTGTTTTGACAAATGTGGAGTTGTAACAGTTTGTTTTTGGTTTTTTTTTTTTATTATTAAAATATGTATTGAGCTACATGAAAAGTTTCATGCCTCTGGAAAATTCTTCTTCAGAATATTGTCCAACCTCCAGCAGTTTCCACTTCAAGGACTTGCCAAACCAGACATGGTTTATATATATGTGCAGTAATACCCAGTGGATTTTCCTGCATGAACTTGTCCAGTCTGTGCTTGAATCTGTGTAAACTCTACACATGCCCAGTGTCCTGAAGCAAGGAATTTCATAGCTACACCCTGCATGAAGAATTTCCTTGGTGGTAAATGGAGTTAAGTCCAGTTGTCAACCAGTCACAAGCGGTGTCCCTCAGGGCTCAGTTTTGGGACCAGTCTTGTTTAATATTTTTATCTATGACCTGGATGAGGGGATCAAATGCGCTCTCAGTAAATTTGCAGATGACATGAAATTCAGTGGGAGTGTCAATCTGCTTGAGCGTAGGAAGGCTCTGCAGAGGGATTTGGACAGGCTGGAGTGATGGGCTGAGGTCAATGGGAAAAGGTTTAACAAGGCCAAGTGCCGGGTCATGCACTTTGGTCACAACCCCAGGCAATGCTATAGGCTTGGGGAGGAGTGACTGGCGAGCTGCCTGGCGGGAAAGGGACCTGGGGGTGCTGGTGGACACCCAACTGAACATAAGCCAGCAGTGTGCCCAGGTGGCCAAGAAGGCCAATGACATCCTGGCCTGTATCAGAAATGGTGTGACCAGCAGGAGCAGGGAGGTGATCGTGCCCCTGTACTTGGCACGCGTGAGACCGCAGCTTGAGTACTCTATCCAGTTTTGGGCACCACAGTACAAGAAGGACACTGAGGTGCTGAAGCGGGTCCAGAGAAAGGCAACAAAGTTGGTGGGGCGTCTGGAAAGCATGCCTTATGAGGAGAGGCTGAGGGAACTGGGCTTGTTTACTCTAGAGAAGAGACTGAGAGGAGACCTTATTGCTCTCTACAACTACCTAAAAGGAGGTTGTAGCGAGGCTGGTGTTGGTCTCTTGTCCCAAATTACTAATGATAAAACAAGAGGAAATGGCCTCAAGTTGCATCAGGGGAGGTTTAGATTGGATTTTAGGAAGAAATTCTTCACTGAGAGAGTGGTTAGGCACTGGAACAGGCTGCCCAGTGAGGTAGTGGAGTCATCATCCCTGGAGGTGTTTAAAAAACAAGTAGATGTAACACTTGAGGCTATGGTTTAATGGATAGATAGATGTTAGGATGAAGGTTGGACTCAATGATCCTAGAGGTCTTTTCCAACCCTAATGATTCTATGATTCTACCTCTTCTGATTTCTTTTGAGTGTGCCAATTGTTGACTATTCATGTATCATAGAAGAAACAAAACAAATGATCCAATCTTTTCTCACCATGTAAATATGACGTAAGACTCATCAGGATTTCATACACTTCTGGGTGGAAGTTTAGAAAATCTGAAGCATTTTTTTTCACTGCAAATCATCCCGATTTCAAGGGCATTTATACCCTGACTTTCCACACAACATCCAGATAAAGCATGCCTCATTTGTTCACACACAAGCCTTCATGCCTCCATAACCCAAATTTCTTTTCTCACCTTCCTCAGATGGTATTTTTTCCCTCACTGCTGAAGCTTAAATTGATTTACTGCCCCCAAACACGATTCAGATGCTCTGCGGTTTCATGGCCCTTTTAAACTCTCTTCAATGGCACTCGATATGGAAGCACTGTTCAGGTCCTCACATTTAACATCATTTGATTCTTCTCTTTGTGTCCTCCATCTCCCTTACTTCCCCTTATTTGTATTCTCATCAGTGTCATATTAAATGCCATGGAACACACTTTTAGGGTAATAACAGGCCTGAAGTTTATGAAATAAAAGATTGATATCAGCTTCATAAAACTCAGGGGAAGCAATATCTTTTCTGCGTTTTGCCATCCCTTTAACTGCAGCTACCTTTATACACTGTGGAGAGAGAGAAGAGTTTAAAAAAAAAAGAGAAAAGAGGAGATATCTCCAAACAGCAGTGGGATTTTGGAACTTGGTGTGCTGTTAATTTCTTTATCACTTTAACAGCAAGGAAGTTGTGCTTGCCTCTTTGTGTATATCAGTGGTGTGTTTCTTTCAAGGGCTTGGCAATCTTTTTCCTTAAATGTCACTAGATTCTGAAATGTTCAGGCTCTGTAACCAGTGGTTTATAGCCATCACACGCTGAAAGGGCAACAGATGAAGAAAGTGACTATTATTATTTCAGATAAACAGAACATATGCCAGTTATCAGGATGGAATGAGAAACGAGGTGGTGAAATCACGCTGGAGTTTTACACTGATGCCCAAGCTGGTGGCATCTGTGTACCACCTGTAAAACATGCACCATATCAGGCTGAATGATCTCCCTCAGCTCTTTTATCAGCAAGCTGGTTCTGAATAGGAACCCACAGTCATGTTTGGATTAGCATCATACTCACAGTATGCATTAGAGGCTTTGGATACAGGAATTAATTTGGGATCCATCACTTGCGTCAGCTTCCAATCCAGCAGATCTAACCCCTCCAGAGCAGTAGCAGTGTCAAACAGCCTGATGCAGCTGCAAGGGGTAAGGATGGACTGCAGATCTAACACAGCTCAGGGACTCTGGCATCTAAATCTTTTTCAGGATTGTACACCAATTCAACAGCATGAAGCTTATGAGCAAAACCTGCCTACATTTATTCCAGAAGACACTGGAGAGGCCAAGAGAGGTAGTAGACAGCCAGATCACTCACCCTTCCTCAGGCTGGGGACACTTTCTCACCAAAGAATTACCCATATGTCTTAAAGCAGTGTCTCCCATATCCCTATATCTCTCCAAATCAGTGCCATGCAAATCTTAGAAAAGTTTTTGCCAAAGATTTTCTGTTTAGCTGCCTGGTTTCGCTATTCACAAATTCACAGCTTAACATTTAGTTTCACAGGTTGGAAGACTGACACAGGTACATTTAAGATAAAGAAAGTTCTTACATTTTTATTTTTCTTCCTCTTTTTTCAGCAGTCATTGTTTGTGTTTTCTACCTTTGATAATAGATCTTAAATTCGATGAAAAAAAAAAAAAAGCCATTGCTTTTCAGCTTTCTGCTTCACTGCCTCTGAATACTGCATTAACCCTAATTTTTAATTATTTTTAAATGCTGCCAATTTAGCAAAACTTGCTGAAATGGACAAGGGGTGGAAGAACCTGAAGAAGCAGACTGCCTTGCCAAAACCATCCCATTAATCCCACCAATTTGTCAGTGATTACCAGAAGCAATTGCAAAGTAACAAACCGGCCTTTTATGAAGAACAGCAATTTTATTTTTAAAATGGGCCAAACTGTACTAGTTCCACCTTCCCAAGTGTTAACAGGCAAACTGCTGTAACACAGCCATCCTAGCAGAGATATGATTCTTAACGTTAATAAACTCAGCAGCAGTTTCTGCACAGGCTATTCACTGGGCTCTGGACCAGGCCATATAGACATATAACCCACAGCCTTCCACAGGGGTATGCCAATAGGTGTTCCTATAAAAGTGGTGCACAACATTCCAAAATGGAAAGTAAATAGATGATTTTGAAATCTTGAGTTCAAATAATGTATTTGTCCAATTTTTTTTTCTGTATCTTTCTCCCTTCCTCCCTTTTCAGATTTTTTTCTGTCTGACGGAAGGGTTTTCCAGGTGTGAGACCAACTCAGTTCAGTGGCTGATGACTGACCATGCAAAAAGGGAAAGCAGCCAGCAGGGTTGCAATGTCAATGAAATGAGCAGGGTTAATAGATAACAAAGAGCTGTGTTCTCATGTAATAGGCCTTTCTCCACTAATTCCAACATCAAGACCATCAAGATACATTCTTAGTCATAGAGACATAAAATGAAATAATTATCAGAAAAGTGCCAAATAAACCAGTGTTACTTGTTCCAAAGGACTTTGGAGTATGATCAAAACCAAACATAATAGCTTCTTCTGAAAGGCCATAGCTCTTAGACTAAGCATGCTTTAGGTTGAAACAAATTGAGTGAAAGAGTCCGAACTTACTCATCAACCACTAGGTTTAGAGCAGGTCCTTCCTTTCTGAGAAATAGTAAAAAATGAAGTACTTTTTCTACCCAGAGGAGGGGACCCAACTGAAATACAATAGTTCTGTAAATACCATGGGTTTGTTATAGGAAGGTAGCAATGTCCCAACCCAAAATCAGTTTCAAGCTTTGGAGATATACATTAGTAGATTGAATGAACCTTGCGGGCTGGAGAAATATCTCCAAACTGGTGAATTAATATTTCAGACCAGAAGAGTGTTCACTGAAGAACTAAGGGGATTTTGCATTGATATGTAACTATGGGATTTAATCTCTAGCCTGTACTGCCTTTGCTCTTTCAGCCCACCTCCTCCAGCTGCTGGGATTTGGCTCTTTCTCTGCTTTATAGTCTAACGGAGTTAGAAGCATATCCAACTGCACTTCAAGAGCCACTTCTGGCACTTGAGAAACAGCTCTGGGTGCAGTGTTGTTTATGTGTCTGGAGACACAGGCTTGGTGAGGGTTGCCTGAGGAGCAACCTCTGTTCCTGGGTGTGCCTCACTGGGTATCTGGGTTGCATTCATCTGGTGTCAGAGGCAATGGCTGTTTAATAACAAGACGTATCAAGAGGGAGCACATGAGGGGAAGATAACATGATCTGCTGAATAATAATACCAAAATTCAATGCACCAGAGCATTTTGATTCATCCATTTCAGGGACTGGCAACCCACAAAGCAGCACTTCACCTGCTACAAGAACATTGCAAATCTAAGTAAGGACACAGAGAAAGTACATAGATACATATCCTGAGACGTGGAGCAGACAAATATTTAAACCCTTAACCAACTGCTTCTCAAAACAGCCCTTCTCCTGCCACTGCAGACCCTTCACTCACTGTGATTTATCTGAAAAAGGAGACAGTAAAAATAACTGAGAGCAAGAAAGAAGTTTGAAAGGTCTTTTGTTCACTGACAGTGGCCAGAACCAGAAGAAGCAATCTCATATTGATCCCAGTTTCATGAGAAGCAGATGTGGAGACCTGGAAGTCCAGCAAGTGGACTTCTAAGTGACAGTATGAAGAGGGGAATAGATTTCTCAAGGAAAATGTTGAAAATCATTATAATAGATGTCCTTTCTATCTAAGAGATGAGTTTGGTCACCTTGAAGCAGGGTGGCTGGATCCATTCCATATTGCTACTAGAGCAACTTGAACCCAGTACAGTCATGCAGGCACTTAGCTCCAAAAATTCATCAAAAAAGCATGGGAAAGCAGCACAGACAAACACTTAAGACCTGACTTCCTGAGAAAGGTTTGGCAATTACTGCAGCTTGACATCAAACTATGCAAGCAATTCTTACTTAAGACATTTCTACTCTTCACTTTCTGAAGACAGAAACTCTGTCACCCTTTTTACACCTCTGTAAGGAGATTTGAGCAATTAACTGTTTGTTTTACCACTCATTTCAGAGGGGGTGAAGATTTCAGCCCAGGCTGCTCTCAAACCCCTCATCCCCAGCCTCTATGGATACCAGGCATTGCCCAAACTGAGGTGCAGGACCTGGCACTTGGCCTTGCTGAACCTCATGGGTACACTTCTCAAGCTTGTCCAAGTCCTTCTGAATGATATCCCATCCCTCAGGCATGTCACCCGCACCACTCAGCTTGGTGTCATATAAACCCCCCACATATATAATTTATAGATGTAAGTAGACACACACCATGCATGTTGATGTACAAAGCATGTGCGTGATAACCACTCCCCTCATTCTCTCATTTTTCAAAGATAAAATGATCTTTTTTTCTGATAACAGCAGTTAGGAGCTGTGAAAATGGGTATTTTTGAATATAAGGCATTTCACCTTTCGAAACATTAATCCATACAAGACATATGTGTGAGTTTACTGCTGTTTGCACCTTAATAATTATACTCTAATTCTGTTGCTGAATATCTTGAATTCAGGTTTGCTTATGATACAATAAAGGCTCATTATGAAAGAAAATGATAAAGAGTTTCTCCACCTTCTCTGTAACAGGAGTCCCTGAAGGCACATCATAATTTCTCTTTAGAACCTTACAGGCATAGGTTTCACTTGTCTGTTTCCTTACACAATTATGTTGGAGGCTGCTTGAGCACAGATAAATTTCCATTTGGCAGGGAAGAGACAAAGAGGAAAATGCCGGAACCTGACTGCCCTCTGCAAATGTCCATTGATTAACTTACCTTCATGGCTCTAGGATATTCTGATTTCAGTGTACCACTGCAACATAATAAAAACTTAGGGTACTGGTATTTATTTATTTATTGCGGGTGACAGAAAGACACCAACACAGTGCAAGGAGAGGAAATTGTCTCTTGGTAGAGATTAAAACTGTGATTTGGGATATTG
>JAAGNO010028544.1:69169-87550 GCA_033439905.1 Ceryle rudis | reverse complement strand
TTGTCTTTTTTTTTTTTTTTTTGTTTTTTTTTTTTTTTTTTTTTTTTTTTTTTTTTTTTTTTCCCCCCCCCCCCCCCCCCCGTGCTTTGTGATTTCTTGCTCATTGATTGCTCTCGAGTTCAGAACTTCCCTTATTGGAAACAGGAGGTTCACATTGATCATAGCATTTGAAAGAGACCATTTGGGATGACAGCTGAGGAAAATATAAAGATTCATACATTAGAATGCAACCCATTCCAAATAGAAAGGAAAAAGTCAACACAGTACCAATTCTAGCAAGGAGACATTCTTCCAAACAACATTAGCTGCAGAGGCATGGATTTAAGTGAGAATTTGATGGACTTCTTTCCTATGTTGCCAGTTTGACATGAGTTTGTCTTGGAAAGGAAAATATAAGCACTAATTTCCTATTCAGGATCAACAGTCTGGTCTTGTGGAAAGAAGTGTTAGCAGTAGGCAGTTTGGTTTCTAGCACTCTCCCAAAGGTAGGGAGGTGCTGACAGAAATGACAACAATGTTTAGATGAACTTGCAGTGAAAAACTGATATTCAAAATACAGAGGATGATGTTGTTAGTATTGTTAAAACGCAAAGCGAATCCATAACTCTGCAAAAGATAAAGGTTCCTCACTTGTAAATATTTCTTTGAACTCTGAAGAGCTCATCAAAAATGTCTTCCCATCCTGAGCAAAGACACCTTTTTAAATGTCACAGAAATAGAGAACATTTCTTGCAGCTTCTGACTGTACCAAAAGAGGCCATTTCAATCTCTCAACTAACAATGGTTAGAAGTTGGAAGCAGTAGTACTTAAGGAACTTTTGATATTCCTTCTCCATGCCTGATCTTACCCCTGCTGTGCACCATGCATGGTGCCAGCATGAGAGTTTGTGAGGCCAGGTGGAGAACCAGAATGGAAAAGTGGCTCAACTGAAAAACAACCAGATTGGCAGTGGTCCCAAGGGACAGAGGACAGAAGCTACTTCTGTCACCAAAGAAAGCCAATTATATGTGTTAGAAAAGTATAAATGACTTTCTAAGTATCACTCTCACTCCCAGTAACCAATACTTGTACTGGTGCAGAACTTGGTTAATAAACTTTGCCACCTTCAGTCTCCATCTGTTTCTGAAAATCATATATGCTGTGTTTCCTGCAGTTTGTTTCATGACCTAGCAAGTACTCCAGGATGGCAGACAAAACCACCCAAGCTGCAGAGCAAGTGATTTGTCAGCTGTGCCTGTCACTGCAAGACATTTCTTGACCCTCATAGCTTGCCTCTCACCCCAGTCCCCAGTGCTTATTTTAAGATTATCCTCCACAATCAGTGAGTTCCTATCTTCTTTTTAGATCTCCTCACAGAGAAGGTCTTCTGCTGTATCTGAACGCTCCTTATTCAGATGTTCACTCCAGCACCAGCTACCATGTCTAAATCCGCAAGGCACTCACAGGCCCAGTGGGGATGTCTCCCTTATTTACACCCATCCCTCCATCTGGGCAGTTCCATGTCAGTAGAAGATATCCACCAGCTCCCTCTCTAAGTTCATGATGCAGCAACAGTCTGGGTCTCTCTGGTTGGTGTCTGTCTCTGTACTCATGAGATCTTTCTGAACCTTCCACTTCTTTCCTCAGTCTGTAATTTTTATTTATTTGTTTATAATTAGCTGAACTCTGGTATTTTTCTGCTCTTGCTGTCTTCTCTGTTTTAAGGGTTGCCTCTCTAGCCAGTTGCTGGAGAGCTAATGGCACAGTGTTGCCACCCTCTAGAAATATACTAGTATGCTTTACACACAGACACATACAAAAATGCTTTCATCACTATATACAGACATTATATCATGTCATCTTTATAATACCTACATAATAAAGGAGCAAGTGCCCTTGAGATATTCAATTATATATACGTCGGGTTTATAGATCTGAAAGTTTAATAGTTTTAAAACTTTCACCTCTGCTCATGCAGATACATTTTTTTAAATACGTTTAGGAAAACTAATCACAAAACTATGAGATATATACCTATTTGTTAATGCTTCATGGCTTACAGTCAAAAGGCTGGTGTAGAAACAAGTTAATAGCCTACAAATTCTGTTTTGGGAGATTACAGGGTTTTCATACAAGAGGATTAACACAAAGACATGATTATCCTTTCAATTGCATTGTTACGTATATCATAGCATAATGTAGAGTTCATCAATGGAATTGCATATTTTTTGTGTTGTGTTTGGTGAACCTGGAAATTACAAAGGAACTTGCTGAGATAGAGGGACACAGGTTAAAAGAAAGGAAGCAAATTTGCCAAAGCCACACAAATTGGAAGAGTTAGGAATGGATTGCATGTTTCTCAGTCCTTAATTTAGTGTATTACCAAGTGCAATATGCTGTTTCCCCTCTGTAAACACCTTTATGAACTTTACTGTGACAGTTCACTAATAAACTAGTTTATTTTATAGAATCATAGCATCATAGAATCATTCAGGTTGGAAAAGACCTTTAAGATCATCGAGTCCAGACATTAACCCTACTCTACCAAGCCCATCGCTAAGCTATATCCCCAAGCACCACATCTATAAGGCTTTTAAACACCTCCAGGGATGGCGACTCAACCACCTCTCTGAGAAGCCTGTTCCAAGGCCTGACAACCCTTTCAGTGAGAAGTTTTTTCCTAATGTCCAGTTTAAACCTCCCATGGTGCAGCTTGAGGCCATTCCCTTGTGTTCTGTCACTTGTTACATGTGAGAAGAGACCACCTACCTCTCTACAACATCCTTTCAGGTAGTTGTAGAGAGTGATAAGATCTCCCTTCAGCCTCCTCTTCTTTAGACTAAATAGCCCCAGTTCCCTCAGCCTTTCCTCATAAGACTTGTTCTTCAGGCCCTTCACAAGCTTAGCTGCCCTTCTCTGGACCCACTCCAGCACCTTGATGTCTTTCTTGTATTGAGATGCCCAAAACTGAACACAGTACTCCAGGTGTAGCCTCACCAGTGCTGAGTGCAGGGGCGTGATCACTTCCTTACTCCTGCTGAACATGTTGGTTTTGATATAGGCCAGGATGCCACTGGCACGCTGCTGGCTCATGTTCAGCTACCTGGTGATCAGCACCCCCAGGTCCCTTTCTGCCAAGCAGCTTTCCAGCCACTCCCTCCCAAGCCTGTAGCACTGCCTGGGGTTGTTGTGGCCCAAGTTCAGGACTCAGCACTTGGCCTTGTTGAAGCCTGTATGATTGGCCTCAGCCCATCGATCCAGCCTATCCAAATCCCTCTGCAGAGCCTTCCTACCCTCAAGCAGATTAACACTCCCACCCAACTTGGTGTCGTCTACAAACTTACTGAGGATGCATTCTATCTCTTCATATGGCTGTCCATTCCCAGCACTGAGCCCTGGGCAACACCACCCATGACTGGTCACTGACTGGATTTAGCTCCATCATGTCTCTTTGGGCCTGGCCATCCAGCAAGTGTTTTACCAGCAGAATGTTTGCCTATCCAGTCCTAGGGCAGGATAGGCAAACTCGTTTCATGCAGATGCTGTGGGAAGCAATGTTGAAGGCTTTATAGAAGCCCAGGTAGACAACATCCACAGCCTTTCCCTCGTCCACTAGGCGGGTCACCTTGTCATAGAAGGAGATCAGGTATGTCAGGCAGGACCTGCCTTTCATAAACCCATGCTGACTGGGCCTGATTGCCTGGTTGTCCTGTATATAGTGCATAATGGCACTCAAGATGATCTGCTCCATGACCTTCCCCGGCACCAAGGTCAGACTGACAGGTCTGTAGTTCCCCGGATCTTCCTTTCAGCCTCTCTTGTAGATGGGAGTCACATTTGCTATCCTCCAGTCCACTGGGACCTCCCCAGTTAGCCAGGACTGCTCATAAATGATGGAGAGAGGCTTGGTGAGCACTTCCACCAACTCCTTCAGTACTCTTGAGTGTAACTCATCTGTCCCCATAGGCTTCTGTATGTCTAGGTGGTGCAGCAGGTCACCGACTATTTCCTTTTGGGTTGTGAAGGTCTCATTTCCCCCCCTCCCTGTCTTCCAGCTCAAGGGGCTGGGTGTCTAAGGAACAACCAGTTCTACTGCTAAAGACCGAGGCAAAGAAGGCATTAAGTACTTCAGACTTTACTTCATCCCTTGTCACTATGTTTCTCCCTGCCTCCAATAAAGGATGGAGATTCTCCCTGGTCCTCTTTTTGTTAATGGATTTATAGAAACATTTTTTATTATCTTTAACACCAGTAGCCTGGTTGAGTTCTAGTGGGGCTTTGGCTCTCCTAATTTTCTCCCTGCATAGCCTCACTACATCTTTGTGGTCCTCATAAGAGGCTGCCCCCTCTTCCAAAGGCCATGAGTTGTTCCTGAGTTCCAGCCAGTGCTCTCTGTTCAGCCAGGCTGGTCTCTTCCCCACCAGCCTGTCCTTCTACACACTAGGTCAGCTGCTCCTGCACCTTCAAGACTTCCTTCTTGAAGTATGTCTAGCCTTCCTGGACTCCTTTACCCTTCAGGATGGCCTTCCAAGGGACTTTGTCAATTAGACTTCTGCACAGGCCAACAGTCTGCCCTCCGTAAATCAAAGGTGGCAGTTTTACTGACCCCCCTCTTTACTTCCCCAAGAATTGAAAACTCCATCATTTCATGATCACTATGCCCAAGATGGCCTCCAACCATTACTTCCCCCACAAGTCCTGCTCTGTTCACAAGCAGCAGGTCCAGGAAGGCACCTTCCCTTGTTGGCTCCTTCATCAGCTGCATCAGGAAGTTACCTTCTACACACTCCAGGAACCTCCAGAACTGTTCTTTCTCTGCTGTATTTCCAGCAGACATTTGGGAAGTTGAAGTACCCCATCAGAACAAGGGGTAGCAATTGTGAAACTCATCTCAGCTGCTTACAGAATATTTCGTCCACCTCTCATCCTGGTTGGGCGGTCTATAACAGACTCCCACCATGATATCAGCCTTGTTGGCCTTCCCCCTGATTCTTACCCATAGGGACTCAACCCTATCATCACTTTCATTAATTTGTAGACATTCATATGTCTCCCTAATATGGAGGGCCACCCCACCACCTCTTCTTCCTTGCCTATCCCTTCTGAAGAGCTGGTAGCCATTGATTGCAGCACTCCAGTTGTGCCAGTCATCCCACCAGGTTTCAGTGATGGCAGCTGTGTCATCTTGCTGCACGATGGCCTCCAGCTCCTCCTGTAGACCGCCCATGCTGTGTGCATTGGTGTAAATGCACTTCAGCTGGGCTGATGGTCCTGCCACTGTTCTGGGGGAAGAAGCCTCAATTCCTGCCTGATCATTCTCAGCCATTTCCATAGTTGCTAACCTATCACTGTGCCTTGTGTTGTTGCTGCTGCTTGGATCACCATTCTCCACTGCCACTGAGAGGGCAGACTGAAAGACCTTACCAGTACACTGTGCCAAAAGCACCGGCATGCCACTCCCAGGTGCCTCTCTAGCAAGCCCAGTTTCATCCCCATCCCTCTTCAAATCTAGTTTAAAGCTCTTTCAATGATCCCTGCTAATTTTTTGTCCCAGGATCCTTTTCCCCCTGTGTGACAAGTTTACCCCATCTGTTGCCAGCAGTCCTGGTGTTTTATAGACTAACCTGTGGCCAAAGAACCCAAAGTCCTGATGGTAACACCAGGCTCAAAGCCAGGAATTCATCTGGTGGCTCTTCCTGTCTAAACCCTCATCGTTCCCTGCAACTGGTGGGATAGAGGAGAACATGACTTGTGCTCCCGATGACTTAACCAGCCGTCCCAAAGGCCTGAAGTCTCTCTTCATTGCCCATGGACTTCCTGATTTAAGTTCATCACTGCCTATTTGAAAAATTAATAATAGGTAGTAGTCCAAGGGCTTAACTAGGGTAGGAAGTTTTCTTTTCATGTCCCTAACCCTGGCCCCAGGGAGGCAACATGCTTCCCTAGGACGTGGGTCTGGTCTGCAAGTAGGGCCCTCCACTCCCTTCAAAAGTGAGTCCCCTGTGATGAGGACGTCTTTTTTTTTATTTCCTGAAGTTGTTTTGATACAAGGTGTAGTTTGACTTGGCCTCGGCAACACCTCTAAGTGAGGTGAACCTTCATCCTCATCATTATTTGATTCTCCCTGCAGAGCAGTGTATCTATTTTTCAAGGGCACCTGGGGAGATGCACCTTCTGGGGTGACACACCTGCCGCACCTGGCAGGAACTTGTTGCCACTGCTCCTTATGCTCTAAATCCTCACATTCAACAAGATGAAGAGAGAATAAGGAGTCCTCTGTGTCCTGTGCTCTGTCTGACCGTTAGGCATGTTTTAAGGAAGGTAGGGTCTGACTCCACCAAACTCTCTCCCTCTCACATTCCCTGATACTCCTTATCCTTTCTACTTCCTCCTCTAGCTCAGCCACCAGGCTAACAAGATCCCTCATCTTGTTGCACCACACACAGGTGTTGTCTTTGCCACCCCAGTTTCGAGTGCCAGGCTCAGGCACTCCCTGCAGACAGAGACCCGGACACTTGCACGTTTGCATGGGAGCTCCGTTTGGGTTGACACATTTCTGGCAACGGCTTTCAGCTGGGTTGCAACCATAGCTGGGTCCTTGACTGGGATGACTAGTTGGGTTTGCCCCTCAAGACGGGAAAGGGACCAGTTGAAGTAATCAAACGTAGCTCTTGCTCCAGCACAGCTCTCAGCACCCTGCCGTGCGAGGTGCTAACAGACGCATCACCAGCCAAGTGATGTGCACATGCTGTTTGCCCACCCATTCTCGGTATGCAGCGATCACTGCCCTCCCTGAGGCTTCTTACAGGCTGTGGGTGTGGTCACCGATGCTCTGGTGATGCTCACACCTCATCAGCCTTTCCCACGAGAGCTGTCAGCTCGTGGCAGGTCTCTCCACTCCCTACAAAAGGAAAACCTCAGGAAAATCCCTCAACAGAGAGATAGATGCGTGGTTTGGTGCCCCTGCCTTTTGCTTTGCACCTGTGGGTCAACTAATTGTGTAAGGGACACTAGCTCTTATCTCTCCCTAGTATGAGACAGGAGTGAGTTATTTGGAGCTTGGTTTTTTTTGATTTGCAAGGATATGTGCTCACATTCTGCATCCAGAACTCCAAGTTCACAGAACAATGAAAGATCATTTTTATATTGTGTAGGAAAATTATCCTTTTTACACCCTGCTGGCATATTTCAGTAAAGAGAAATGTATCCCCAGCTTCATATAAGTATAAACGAGGATATTAACTCTCTGCCTCAAGAGCCAGTCCTGCACTGAGGTGGCAAAGCATGTCAATGCTCCATAAAATACCAGCATGGGGAAGAATAAACTCTGCCCTATAATAAAAATCACCATACAACCAAAACTGGTACAAAACAGGGGATGACAGGCTTAGGAAAGAAAACTGGTTGCAGTATACTACTACTAGGATAGAAGAAAGGTGTATCAACTCAAGAGTACTGAGCTGGTGGGAGAGAAAATTACACTGTTTGCCTCAGCTTCCTGAGTGGAAATGCTCTGGGTTGCAAATGAAAGCTCTCTTTTATTTCCCTTGAGCCTCTCTGGGGATGATGCTATCCCCTAACAATGGACTCACGGTTCCCAGTGGCATAGTGGTTTCCCAGTGGATTCATACAGGGCAAAGGAGGGTTGCAGCAACCCTGCTCACCTGATGAATCATTCCCTTTTTAAAGATGCATGACTAGAGACCAAAAATATTTGACAGCAACCTCCAGGGTGGAACTGAGCAGGTGAAAGATATTGCACAAGGGACATCTCTTTTCTCTATGATGAAAATTGCCCCCCCCCCATTTTCTGTCCTCATTATTCTGGAAACTGAAGAGAAGGGTGCAAAAAGGTAATAACAAAAAAACAATGTCTCCATCTACTTAAGCAAATTTACTACGCTCAAAAATCTGTCACAGTTACTACTGTGTTGTTTTACTGGGCTGCTCAAAGGTCCTTTCATGTCTTTTACCACCCTCCAGCTTCATGCTCAGCACTTCTAACATCTCCAATATTTTATCTGATATTGAGTTTGTCATTTGCACCTACAATTTGCATCATTTCCTCCTTGGCTCCACTCATTGCTCACTGTCTGCCAAGGTGAAAGTGGAAGACACAGACATCTTCCTTTCACTATTTGCTTTACTGTCACTGTTCCACAATCAGTTCATAGCCTGTTCACAGAGCTGGTTATCTGTAAACACTTTACAAAACAGGAATTATGATTCCCATTGACCAATAAAGAGAACAAGACACAAAATGTAAAGGTAACTGCTGGAGGAAGACAGATCATCACAGAGTAAAGGTTCCTTGTCATCCCACTTCTTGAGTGACCAAAATATCTACATTGAAAAAGAATGCAGAATTTAGTGCTTATCATCCACATGTACACGAGGAGGCTAACAGAAAATTCCTCACTGATATTTAATCCTTTGCAAATGACTAGAAAGTGGTAGGCAATGTCCAATGTTTCATGGGAGGTTTATTTTGGCACAGAGGCCATCCCTGTGGAATTACTGGAATATGAAGTAAATCAGGAACCAGTGAGGTCCCATGGATAGAGAAAGCACAGTCAGAATGGATAAGAAGCAAATCCTCCTACATTCAACTATCTAAATTAAGTATGTGTAATCACAAACACTGGAAAGTGTTATCTCATTCAAAATAGCCTGAATATAGGATGTCACCGTTCCCAAGTAAAGACCTTCAGATGGATCCTTAGAGATCTTATAGATGATTGTGGCTTCCTATAGAGACCACAATAAAGGAGGTCCTGCCCAGATTCTCAGAAGTTAATTAACATTTTCTTTTTTTTTTTTTTTCCCTTTAAAAATCTCTGGGAAATCTCCTTTGGGGGAAGAAGTAGGGATCAACCCTTGTATTTAAAAAGTCTGTTTTCAACTTTGGACTTCTCTCTGGCAAAACCAGGTCTCAAATAGCGCATGAAAGACTGAAAATCCTAGGTCAATATTTCCCTCTGATCTTGTTTCTCCTGCAGTCTATGGTCAAATTCCCATACTCATGTTCAGTTACCCCTTTGTGAGCACGTATTAATCTTATAAATTAAAAGGCAGCTCACAGTAGATATTGCCCAGAAGACAGAAGCCCACCATATACTACTTCTTGGAAGAGAGAAAGAATTATTTTTAATTTGGAGAATTCAACTAGGGAAATGCAGATATATCTCAGTTAGCAGAAACCAGTGCCTGCATATTAAAAATACATTAAGATCAATAAATGGATAAGTGAAACATCTATTAAAACATTTCCACCTAATATAAAAGACATGCATAGCTGTATAATTGAAATATATTTTCTGTTCATACTGCTATGAGATAAAGAATTTCAATGAAAATATAAAGCACAGAATTATATTGCTCGCTGCTAATTATCCAGGAAATAGGATTATTATTTTGGTTTTAAGTGATTTTTGTGTGAGTACGCACTAGTATATGACTTCAGATTTACAGCTGGAGGATGAAAATATCTGCCACCTGGAAAATAGATGGAAAAAGAGAGGGCAGGTTCCTCTCACTACTACGTTCACTCCCACTCTTCACTCTTGTTTGGAAGTGACCTGCTTTTTAGGATTACCAGCGAAATTTGATTTCCATGACTCCTCCCCATCATTAGCCTCCTTGTCGTTATCTTCCCATACTTACTTCCATGATCCTTCCCATGCTTTAGTCTCCAAGGCAATAATGTTGTGAAACTGTCCAGAAACTGTAGCACACTATCATTTTAAGCATATTGTGAAGCAGATTTATGATCACTGTTGGCATAATCAGGAAAATAGGAATTTAAGGGTTCCTGAGCTAAAAATAGAATTGCACATGATTCAGCAGACACTCTTTTGTACTATAGATAGTGCATAGATATGACGTGCAAATGAAAATATTTAGTAAACTAACGTTCTGGGGTATTTTAAATATGAATCTAAATGCAATGCATGCTTTGAATGTCTCACATCCTTGAAACTGGGCTCATACATATTTCTTATGTACAAGCTTTAAACTCCAGCTCTGCTTCTAAGCTTTGAGGTAGGAATCTGCCTCTAAGTGTGCTCAAGGCCCACACTGAACCACATAATAACTTCCAAGAAGTCAAACTTAAAACCAAAAAGACATATTTTTCTATAGTTTTGCATCTTCAGAGATGGATATATATTTCTGAGAAGACTGGTAGAATACTTGTGAAAAAGGATAAAGAGAAAGGTGCACAGCTTTGGGGACCTCTGATATGTTAAATGTCTTGATTTAATTTTCTTTCAGTCAAGGAGGGTGGTAAAATAGCGTATAGCTTACGAGAAGCGGTCAGCTTTTCACTGTAACAGTCCAGAAAATATGAGGCTTAAGGCTGACAGGGCTACATATACATCTATCCCCAAAACATCACCAGAGCTTCCAGGTCGTGAGGGGCAAGACTGAGGGTGGATGTGCATTACATTTTGTTTAGCAAGGAGAGGCCTGAGGTGGGTGATCAAAGGGCATCCTTCCTGGCTTTGCATTAGCTGTCCTGCATGCCCTCGGGCAAAGCTGGTCCCTGGTCTTAGAAAGAAAAGCCACCTTAGAGGAAAGTTATATTCCAAGCCATGGTGCTGCCATGCCACCACTGTAAGATGCCTGCTGGGAAGGGAAATCATTTGTTTGTTTGACTTCAGTGGGAAAAGTGAAAGAAAAAAAAAAAGCGAGGAAAAATAAATCAATTTGGCTTTAGGAAGATTTTGATGAGTCAGAGATGTACTTGCTGCAGAGACACTAGGAGCAAGTCGAGAATACTCTGTCCTTGAAACATAATTGGCTAAAGCTCAGGCTTTTAAAATATTTTGGCATTGCTGCACTCCACATTGCAACATCCTACTCCCTGAGGAGCTTCAATCTCTCTGAGATGATGTAAATCACATACATTTTAACTGCACAGGGCAGAAGCTCCTGAGTTACCATGCAGCAAAACCAGTACATCCCCACAGAACAGAACTCCTGAGCAGGAAGCCTGAAAGAGCCTTGGGGAAGAGGCAATAGAGAGCAGCCCTGCAGAAAAGGACTTGGGGGTGCTGATAGATGAGAAGCTGGACATGAGCAGCCAGTGTGTGCTTGCAGCCCAGAAGGCCAATCACATCCTGGGCTGCATCAAAAGAAGTGTGGCCAGCAGATCGAGAGAGGTGATTCTACTGCTCTACTCTGCTCTAGTCAGACCTCACCTGGAATACTGCATCCAGCTCTGGAGCCCTCAGCACAGGAAGGACGTGGACCTGATGGAGTGGGTCCAGAGGAGGGCCACGAAGATGATCAGGGGGCTGAAGCACCTTTCCTATGAGGACAGGCTGAAGGAGCTGGGGTTGTTGAGCCTGAGGAAGAGAAGGCTCGGGGTGACCTAATAGCCACCTTCCAGTACCCAAAGGGAGCTGATAAAAAGACTGGAGAGGGCTTGTTTACAAAGGCCTGTAGTGAAAGGACTAGGGGCAATAGTTTTAATTTAGAAAAGAGTGGATTTAGATTGGATGTAAGGAAGAAGTTCTTTACCACGAGAGTGGTGGAGCACTGGAACAGGTTGCTCAGAGAGGTGGTTGAGGCCCCATCCCTGGAGACATTCAAGGTGGGGCTTGACAAGGCTCTGAGCAACCTGCTCTAGTTGAGGATGTCCCTGATCTCAGCAGGGGGGTTGGACTAGGTGACCTCTAGAGGTCCCTTCCAACACAGACATTTCTATGACTCTATGTTTCTAAACCAGTTGTTCTCCTAAGCTGACTGTTACAGGCTTGTTGGTATCTAAATCCTCACTTTTCTCCAGAAAGGGAATGGAAGAATATTCAAGACCACAGCTAAGTGTCACCACTGTCTGATAGGTACTGAGTTGCACTGATTCTCATCTGAAGCCAAATCCAATCCTAATACTGATTTCTACTGAACAAGGTAACCTACCAACCTGCCACACTTAGGTGACTTAAATCTGCTCTGAAAGGGAGAAAAAAAAAACACTCATGCACACAACTATAAACCTTTCCTTCCCCCCCCCCTCCCACTACCTCCCCCACCCTGAGGTATTACCCAGTGTTATTTGGGTTTTCTTGTTCATAAAGACCATGTGTTTTTTGGCTTGGGATTGAAGGAGATCTGGCATTAACTGATGATGCAGCTGGCTGCAGTGAGCACTCTGCTTATGCTCAGAACATGGTGTTAATGCAGCAAGCCCTGCCCTTTCAACTAAACCTCATTAACAGCAGGTTCATACTGTAGCCTCTGTCAATTAGCTGTGGAACTAAAACCACTAACTTCCCCCAGAGCACAAGCCAGCAGAGTTCAGCAAGCTCAAGAGATCAGGGTTAAAGAATACCAGTATCTGTGACTTAGAGCAAATATTGCTCAGCACTTCTTCAATAACTTTCATCCAAGAAATCTCCATCCCAGGTGAAATTCCAAGTCCCTACTCACAGGTGTCTCATTGCTTTTAGAGTGAGCCACCAACACTCACGATCCCTAAAATTCAGACAGCTGTCATACTCTCAACATGGATTACAACAACACTGATTTATTTAAAAAAAAAAATAATAAAAGGCCTGTTAGTCTAACGCATAATGTTGTTATTTGTTTCTCCTCTAAGAGAAAAAAAAAGTAGACAGAAACCTAAAGGTTTAGCAGTTTCTCTTGTGGGGATCATAAAAAAATGAACATGTTTTCAGGCTTTGTCATCATAAACTGGATTTGGGAAAAGAGATACACTTGTTTCTTCTTCAGGTTTTTTTTTTTGGAATTTAATTTTCCTCTCACTGCAAAAGACTACCTTTAACATGCAGAGTTTGGGGAGTTTTTATTAATTTTGAAATTTCAGCTTTCTGGTACACCAGAATTTTTACCACTTTATAAGCTGCAACTGAATCATTGCTGTCAATTACTTCTATGTCCACAGTCACTACTGTGCTCCTTGACAAATAGGAACATGTAGGAGTCCTATTAGTGAATCTGGATTTATGAGCAGGTTTGAGTGACGGATGCTTGCATGTCATGAATATGAGAGCAGTGAGTTTCTAAATACGACACACAGCATTAGACTTTTGGATTTATACTGTACAAGAAATACACAATCACTAGAGACCTCCTGAAATAGAGGAATATGTAATGTAAAGTTAGAAATAGAACTATGTTTCACAGAAACATATAACCTACAGAATCTCAACCACACTACTTCTTTAATATTGTGGGTAATCACTTGATCAAAATATCACGTTTAATCTTAAAGCTACAAAGGCTTTTCCCTCTTCTAGATTCTGCAAGACTACTGCAGAAAACTGTCTGTAGAAATTTTATATCCATTCTTTTTTTGTTGGAATATTTAACTGAATATTATTTTTAACTGAAACAGCCTGTTTTCCTCAATGTTTACCCACTGAGATATAAACTGAGAGAGAGCAATGAGTTTCAGTCATTGTTCTATCAAGCTAAGCCAGACACATTGCTTTAATGTCCCTCTAAAAGACAGGCTGTCCTCAGAAAGGAAGAGATAGCAGAACATGGAAAAAGAATCTGAAAGGAACAGGTTAGGACAGGGTGGGAGGTCAAGAATTAGTTGGACGATAATTGAGAAGGAGAGGTTTCAAAGAAACCTCTCATAGGGCAGAGAAACACCCTCAGTGTCCTTGTATCTCTTCCATGGCTGCTCATGTTCCTGCTAGGGTGGTATTTAGCCAACTCCACTTATCAGTTCTCAGTTTAAGCTATAAAGTAGTGATGAGAAGAGTAGGCACCACTATAGACCAGAAGGGTGAGCTTCCTTTCTCCTGACAGGACAGACAAACATGTGGGACTGACAGATTTGGGGAATAAAGCAGGTTTTGAAGACACTATGTTTCATTTCTAGCTGCAGCTCAGTTAAATGCTCAACAGTATAAAAAATCAGGGTAAGAAAAGATCCCTGAGCTTATTACTCTGGTTGCTCTCTTAATGTTGAGATATTTCTTCCTTTATATTTACCACCTTCCTCTTAAGTAAGCTAGTAACTCCCCCTGCCAATTCTCCTCCTGGGAGACTATTCCAGAAATTAATGGAAGTCACTGCTAGAGGGTTTTACTTTATATTCTGGCTCTATTTCTCTTGGCTCAATTTCATCCCCTGAAGTCAGTGTGGAGAAAAAGATTCATAGATTTTTTTTTTAAGGAGCAGAAAGGACCCCAGTGATTGTCTAGCATGACACATATAACACAAGACATAGGTCTTCACACTACTCATTTTGATTCCAAATCCATGAATCAGAGTGGTTTTTTCTCGTCCTTTAGTTCTGTTTTGTTTTCTTTTTAGGAAACTCAATGTTGAATTTAAAACTTCCAATGATAGGACATCTACTGCAGCCCTTAGCAAGTTCTTCCAGTGGTTAGTTTGCTCACAATTCAAATTCACACTTCATTTTCAGTTGGAATTTGTCTTGTTTGAGCTATCAGTCATTGTTTCACCTTTGTTTGTTACACTGCAGAGCCTTATCAAATTTATTCCTTCTGCCCTTTCCCTTCCCCCTGCAGATATATTTAGACTGCAATCAGGTCACCCTCTAAGCCTTCTTTGATAACTAAATAGAGTTGCTTGAGTCTTTCACAAGGCACGTTTCCCAAGCCTGTAAGCATTCATGTGGTTCTTTTCTGAATCCCTTCCAATTCATCAATATCCATCTGAAGTGTAGACACCAGGACCAAATAGTATTCCAGCAGCAGTCTTGCCAGTGCCAAATGCAGAGTTAATTTAACCTCACTACTCCTACTGAGTTCTTTTACATTTAAACATTCAAAGATTACACTAGCTTTTTGAACCATGCTCAGTGAGCATGAAGACTATGACCCCATGACTTTTTTCTGCCACTGCCTTCAGAAGTCTTCCATGCTATGTTCATATCCTATATTTTCATTTTTTCGACATATAAACTTAGATTTGTCTCAGCTGAAACACATATTTGCTTGATATCTTTAAACTGGCAGATCACTCAGCAATCTGTTCCCTTCCATGCTCTCCTAAGCCTGTGTTATTTATAGACTTAATCCATACTTATGTTCTAATTTTTATTTCCAAGTTGTTGCTATATTTGTTGAACAGTGCAGGTCTGAGCAGATTCTTGTGGGAAACAAAGACTTTTGACAAAAATTCTCAGTTTGTAATTAGATTTTGAGATCCACTGTTTAACAAGGTTTCAATGCATTCAGTGTGTGCCCCACTGATTTTGTATCACTCTAGCTTAGAAATCAATACATCATGTGAGTATCATTCCATAATTTTGCGAGAAGACTATTATAGCAACAATATCACCTTGATAAACTGGACATGAAATTTGATTATGAAAAATAGTATCAATTCAGTTAAACAAGACCCTTTTTCATAAAAACACGTTGATTGGCAATTGTTATTTCCCCCTCATTAAATCTTTGATTACTAGAGTCATGCCTCAGACTTGCCTTTATTTTGCTCAGAACTAATGGTTGGCTTACAAACCTGTAATTACATAAATCATCCTGTTTTCTTGTTTTAAATATTGGTATTGTGGTGATTTCATTCAAGTTCTCTGGATATGCTCTGGCTTCCTAGAATCAATCAATATCAACGGTCATTGACCACTGCCTTTCTTTTTCTTAGGTGCAAGCTATTTGTATCTTCTGATTTTAAAAGTTCTGTTTGACAGTATCCTAGACTTTTGTTCAAGCTGAAAATATTTCTTCATTGTGATCATCATCTGATGTTAATATTCACTGACTCTGAGACCTGGAGCAGAAAACCTCACTAAATTTTATTCCAGTATTACTGACAAGTCCCAGTAATGTTTCAAAGCTATTGTTATGCTTCTCATGTTTTTTTATATACTTAATAAATTAAAAAAAAAAAAAATGGTGTTATCTTTACATCTGCTTGCTACAGATTTCTACATGTGTCTTTCTCTTCCATTTGTTACTCCTATATACAGATATATACAAACACATTCAGATTTGGCTATTTTCATTCTAAGCAGAGTTGTTTGGGTTTTTTTAAGCAATGTCATTTTTCCCTCAAAGTATGTCATTGTGACTTTTTGGCATTTAGCAAAACATTCATAAACAAGTCCCAATTATTTTTTACATTTTGTCTATTTAAATGCTTTTTCCCTGCAAATTTAGCTCATAATTGTTTCTGTCTCTGAGAATCTGACCTTTTTAAAGCACAAGATATAAATAGAAATTATTTTTAATTTATTCCTTTTGCATTGAAGACAAGATCATACACACCTAACTCATGATTCCCAAATGAGTTTTTCTCTGACTGGGAATATAAAGTGTAACATAGAAATATATTGTTGTGGACTACAAAGAATGTTTTAGTACTATCAGTATGAAATTTTGAACATGCTGGTCTCCCCATAACAATTTCCTCCCCATGTACCGTACAGAGAGATCATTAAGGAAGTGTTTTGGTGATTGGTAGTTGATAACAGCAACAAATGTCCATGGTGTTCTTTGAGTATCTTAATATAATCCACAAGCATAGATCATTCTGAAAGCTGTAAATGGCACAGATGATGATATTCCTGAGAAAGTCAACTTTGACAATTTGAGCCTTCCTAAACCAGTTATAAATAGTGATTTTTATAATTTCAGCATGTTAACACTCTTACTAAACTTAGTAATACCCATCAAACCAAATTTGTGTTCCTAAGTGAAAATTTACACTTGTTAGCAAAGTTCTCAGTACTGGAGTACAGATAAATACACAGTCCAGTCTTTTTAATTTTCTTGGTGCTTAATTTTTTTTAGGTGGATTTTTGTTGGTGGTGGTGGTTGGTTGGTTGGTGGGAAGGGAGGTGTGTGTGATTTTGGGTTTGTTTTTTTTTTTTCCTTAATATCTTTCTTCTGTGCAAAAGAGTTCACTTTAATATTTTCTCTCTTTCCTAGACTGTTTCTTCAGTCTACTCCTGATCAACCTGACCAGCATGATGAATTTTAGAAGATTGTTTCTCCATTTACTGAGATAGAAGGAGATGCAAAATTGATGGCTGCTACTAAATAAGCACAGTCCAAGTCCTTACAGAACTCCCTACCCAGCTAGCAATCCCTCTGCAAAGTCTTCTCCCTCCTGTTTTCCATCTTTTGAAACCTAGGAAGAAGACTCATCACTCTTTCTTCTCTGGTGCCACCACTGCAAGGTCTGTGAGTCACCTAAAACATATGATACTGTGCAAATGAACTTGACAGAAGGTCAGTTCCTAGCACTTGCCCATTGACTTTGAAGCCTAAGCAGTTCTACTTCACTCATCAGTTCTGGCAACTTTATACTCCATCCTATGGAAGTCTTTCATATCTCATCTAGGATAAATTTCTAAAAAGTATTAACTTGGTTTAATTCTTTTTTGCAACCAAGCTTGCCAGTTGGGCTGATCAAGTGTTAACTCTAGTCTGTCCACTGGAAAAAGAGTAACACTTCTCAGATAGAAACTGAAGGAGCAATAAGGGGACTGTGAAGATATGACACATGAGGAAAGCAGTGTGAGGAAAATCTCAAGCCACTCAGACTTGAGCAATAATGGGACTGTCCCAGAAGGCAGTCCAGAATCAATAGCAAATTCCCTTTTTAATTCCTAGCACTATGTGTCCTAAAATGTGTCTTTTGATGTTTGTTTCAGTAATCTCTGTGGATTTGGCCGATTCTTAGGTTGTTAACTTCAAATTGATATTTAATCCATTTTAAAATCCATTTCTATCCATGTTAAGTTATCCATCAACAGTTCAGTTTTGAATTAATCTTGCAAAGAAAACAAGAGAGAACTAAATAAGAAATACTCACCTACATTGTTCCAATCCCTTTTGCTTTTTGTTATTATCTGAAAAGAAAAACCTCCATCTCTACTTATTTTTCACCTGAGATTTTTTGCCTCTGAGGATTTGGGATTTTTCAAAAGGCTAAAAGATATCAAGAGGTACCAAGTAGTACTGAATGGTAGAAGATTTTTTTTTTCTTATACATATTAACAATAGAAAAAGTGTTTATGGCTGTGTATGTCTATTTACGTATGTAAAGGCAGGGCATATGCCTTAATATAGAATATTCTTTATTCTTTAGTATACTATTTACTAGAGAAAAAGTTATTTACATGTATGCAAACAGGAATATGTGTGCAGAAATCTGTGATGACACCATCTTATATAGCATGAGGAGAATTTGAACTAAGAACCTCCAGAGCTAGAAGCACAGCACTCAATAGTAAAAGCCAGACATTGAACCCAGTATAAGAACTGGTAATACCAGAGCAGATCTTAAACACACTGCTACTGGTTTGCATAAATGTGTGAAAGAATGTATTTCAGTATGAGTTCAGATTTTTCTCATACAAAAGTTTGGTGAGTATTTGAGAAATACTAAAATTCTGTCCCAGATATTAGCAAGATTGATATTCTATATTA
>JAAGNO010028544.1:0-61789 GCA_033439905.1 Ceryle rudis | reverse complement strand
CGAACAAGGGGAAATATAATTCAAGAGTAGAACAATTTCCTATTATTCTTCTGGTTAGAAAATAAGCTGAATGACTTTTGAGTGCAGTTGGGTTCTCATGAGAGATACCAGTCTATTTGACTGACAGATAAAATTATATCCTTTAAGTCCCATTTCCCTCAGAGAGGGAACATGCAAGAGAGGAAGCAATGGAAAATGAGAGCAGGTACAGAGAACACTGTGACACTTGAAGTGTCCAATCAGTCATGGACCAGTGCCCCTCCAGCATGACCTGAAGGAATTCCATCTTGTGTTTGTGTTTTCACATGCATTCAACCCAAGGCCACTCACCAAGTTGGCCAATTACTACTCAGATATTAAATGTGTAGGTGCCTAGTGAAATAGACGCTCAGCTGAGGTCACCAGTTCTTGCCATTGCTGAACAAAGCAGTTGGAAGTCACTTGCATCCCTCCATCCCTCCTTATCTGAGGTGGATTCAAACCAGGATCTATAGGAAAAGTGGAAGGCACCTGAAAACACTAAGAACCTTCATTTGAGGGCCTTGATAGATTAACTGAGAAGATCTGGTGATTGCTCCTTTGTACTTGCCAGTGAGGTCAAATGAGGCAGGACTTAACAAGCACTCTCCCAGTCTTTGTGTTAAAGTAGACAAAATTCTCTTTCTTCCTTGGTTTTACCAAGCAAAAAGCTCTCAGTTGGCACCAAAGCAATGTCCTATTCATCTTCAAATTAAAAGCCACTATGTGAAGATCTGCTTCAAGATGGTGAAGTCTGCTGTAACATCTGGTCAGATACCAGAATTAAGCAGGATTCAAGCAGATCTTTAAGGAGGCTGGAAAGTCAGGGGCCAGGAGGATCACAGAAGAAATGGTGATCAAGGTATTAGTTGATATAGGTGGGAAAACTGAGACAAAAAGAAACTGAACTAGAGCTAGAAACTGAAAACAGGTTTTCTGAATTCAAGGATAATCTACAGATTTCCTCCTAAGTCTAAAAGATCCCAGATACACAGAACATGCACTCAAGAAAGTACTACTGCCATTGAAGACAAATTCAAATGAGGAAATTGTTCCACCGCTTCCATCTCCTGCCTTTGAAATTTCACCTGGGTACACTATCCTTCTTCAGTTCCCATTTGAAATAGTTGCCTTCTGTTGTTATGTGCTGCCTTGACTTTCCTGGCAATTCCCTATTTATTCTTGTTTTTTAATTGTGAGTTGACTCATGAACCTGGGCTGAATATAGTGCTAAGTGGGTCAGCCCACTTCTCTGCTAGTAATTTCTAATATATTATCTGGTCACTGCAGCTTGATGCTTACTAAGGGTCTGACCCACATTATCTAGAAGGAGCATTCAATATTCTCAAGCACTTGCAGCTTCAAAAAAACACCCCTCAATCCACCCAGTAAAACTGGTCTTGTGACTTGAGATCTGTGGGGACAGAAGTCACAATACAAATGTCAGGGATTGCATAATAATTAATAGTTCTGCGGTGAATTTCCATGAAGCAATAATGTCAGATATTTTTAGCAATTACAAGTAACCTCTCAATTCATACAGCATGCATAGATGAAATACATCTGTATGCACTATGATGTGAAGTTAATCTCATCATTAATAATTCCTCTCATATTTATCTTAATACTGTTAATTACATGGGACTTGCTGGGTATGAGTACAAGAGCATATGTAATTTGTCTTTTTTCCAAGAATTTCCAGTGCAATTTACCATTAATTACTTGCTGCTTAATACAACAACCTCCCCCAAAGAATAATTCCAACATTACTATGGCATTTTAGAACAGTTGCTAAGGCTTTTTATTCTGTATAATATGTCAGTACCAAGAAGGGTGAAAAAAACCCTGCAGCCATTCTTACATTCTAAATGGTATGCTAATAGACAGCAAAATTTGGATAATTTAACAAGATAAAGGCTGTCCTTGAACTTTACTTATTAATGATAGATTCTATCTTAATTTTAATGATTTATGAGAATGCTTATATAGCATATTCTCTAGTGTATGCTTTATCCAGTGCCTATTTGAGGTTTTGGACAGATTTCCTTTGGCTTTAATGTCCTTTTAATAGCACTTTATGACCCAAGTGTTAAAAAGGAATATGTTCTGTCCAGGAGCTGCTTGGTATTACACAGAGAGTTTAGCAAATTTCTGGAGGGAGTAGTCCAGCTCTAATGTGGTGGAAGAGCAGGTTGCATAATGTAAATAGCTCTAAACTTTGAGGTTTTTGTAGCTTATAGAAGGTAGAAGTCTGTGTAGATTATAGATGCAGCCATTGCACAATAAAACTGTGGTTCATGTGATCATGACATGATTCTGTTTAAAATGAATAGGATTATCAAAAACAGGTTTATGACAAAAATTTCCAAGGATAAATTTTAAGAAATTATGTCTGTCTCTAAATAAAAATGTAAGCTTGGGCATACACAGAGTGTAGCCTCCTGATGCTCCAAGCAGGGGAGCTGAAGGAATATAATTTTGGCTCCTTTATGATCCCTATATGTAAATTCCTTCTCACCAGCATGTTATGCACATCATGTATGGAGAGGCAATGTACGTTCAGGGCACCCCCCAGTTTGGATAGAAGTTATTGAAATCAAAGGCATCCTTGGGTCCAAAAATACATATAAACAAGGTCTGTTGGGAGTTCAGGACCTTGTCTTTGGAAAACTCACAGAATATCTTTAACCCAAAGATGTTTAACTGTCTTGAATATGTAGGCCAAACAAGGAGAAAAAGCCTTCTGCACACCTAGGAGTTTTATGCCCCTACAAAAGAAACTCACTGAACCTGCACAGGAAAAAGACCTTTTTTTTTTTTCCTCTCAGAATCTGTCCATTGAGCTCCAGCTTCAGTCACAAACAAATATACTGGACAAAGGAAGGAAGGAGCTTTCTAGCACCACCAAAACCAAAAATTTAATTAACTGGTGTGCAAGATCACACCATCATCACATAAAACAGAGCAAGACCATTTGCCCATTAGCTCTGTTCTCAGCTCTCCAACCTTTTTGCGCACTGATTCGTCTTTCCCCTGTGGAGCAATCACTAGCAATAACTGCGAGTAGCAATTTAGGCAAACACAAGAGAGTAGCAAAAGAGCTAAGAGTGCTGCTGGGATTCTTTAAATATTCATCAGACATTGATACGGCTCCCAGGTTCCTCTGGCTGCAAATTATCTAACAAACTGACAACCACAATAGGACATGTCAGTCTGACCTGTGGTACATCATATCTCAATCATTCTTTTACTTTCCTTTCTTTCTTTTTTTTTCTTTTTTAAACTTGCGACATAAGCCTAACCACAGCTCCCTTCAGTCCAAGTGTCAATTTCTAAAGTTCAGTGTTGAATTAGTAACCAACAGATTGTAAATAAACTCAAGAGGCACCAGAATTTTGCTTAACCTCAGTATACTATTAGTCCACCCATGTTACAACTAACTAAAACTCAGAATTTCAAAAATTTGGGTTATTCCTGAAATTGAACAAAAGTTCAAAGCTTTGAGGTTTTCCAGAAAGCAGAAGTTTCAAACTTTTAGATAATACCACAATGCCTTTGTAAAAGTGCTTGCAATGGATTGGATTTACACTGGGCTAACTGAATTGCATGTTATTATATTGTGAAGCTGAAGCACTGCTCCCAAGCCTCTCAGAAATGAAGCACAGGAAAGTTCTGTACAATCAAGACTTGTCTGTGAAAAATAGCAGCTTAGTCAGATCCCCATTTCCTCACAGAAAACTTTCCCATTAGAAAAATACTTCAACAGTACCTAGTTGGTCCCATAGCAGCAATTTTTCCAGAATTGAAGGTGGTTCTGATAAGAAAGGGGTAGAGGCATATTTAGTCCTGCAAAACCCAGAGCAAGAAGAGCTAGTGATATCATTTTGTGCTGCTTTGATATTACCTACTCCAGAATTTCAAATAGCTTACTCAACAAATTCTGTTTAAAAAAAAAAAGTTAACAAGAAGAGTCTAAAAACAAATGCATTGAGGAACAAATATGTTGGAAGCATTAGAAATACAAGAGCATCAAATCCTTGGAGAAAAAAATGAAATGGAACAAGAAAGACTGGACAAACATTCAGACATTGATAGACTTCTATTATGTATAAGAAATATGAACCACTTCACTTTTACTCAGAACTAGTCATAATACAGAATAACTAAATAAGGCCCATAGGCAACTCGTTCCCTTAAAGATGTGAAGGGGAGACTGGAGGATGTCTGAATTGCAGTGATAAGATAAAACCAAAACAAACAAAACAACCAACCAACAAAAAAAAACCCAAACAAAAACTAAGAAAGAAAATTTTTTAAAAAGGCAAAAAAAAACCCCACCCACCAACAAAACAACCAAACATCTACCTCCCTTTTGTTAAAACGAGGTTGCTATTTGTAAATTCTCCAGATGTTGACATCCTAAAATAAAGCCACCATTGTCTAGGAACTTTTCCATTGTGTTTTATGTCATGATTCACAGGAACTTTGAAGAGATATTAGTGTGATGCTGAAATCACCCTACTTAACAAAATTTGAGCTAAAGGGGAATTTCCAACAGTGTTGCCACTCTGAAAAGCTTCTGACATTCAGTTGATCTTAAAATGTGAAGTTGATTACTTCTGACTCCATCCATTAAAGGTCACTAGTTTGTATTCCCTCCTTCTCTCACACATGCATGCACACAAACTAATATTTTCTCTTATTGTCTGCATATTTTCTGTGGTATAGAGCAAAGCCAGACACCAGCTCAGTATATATCAGAGGATATGACACCATTCCTGAGAAGGATTATGCTGAAATTTTGCTATCACTCAACACTTGTAGCATCTCTGGGTATTTGGTGCTCACTTATCACATTTTTCCTTGGGTCCCTCCAAGTCAGTAGCAATACGTCTTGCATCTTCCAAATACATAAGTTATCCACATAGTGTCAAGCACTTCTCAGAGTTATTTTTCCTATGGTAATGTCTTTCATGTGATCTACCCCATTTTTTAGAACCTATCCTCTCATCCCAAACTGCCAGTATGACTGAACATTGAATAAGTGTCACTCAAAAAACATAGCATAAACTTGGTAATTATTTACAACAGCCCCATTAGATTTACAATAAGAATGAAAGACTCCTATGTTGACTTCACTGAGTGAGGAAGGCATGACTGTTAGAAACACATGGGTTACAATTAGGCTCATATTACATTTAGTTCTGAGTCAGAGATCTACCTTCTCTCATAAACAGTAATGTTCATGTTGAATATTTTTTATCTCTGAATACATATAATTACTGTTTACATTTCTGCCAAGCGTACACTTCTTGGTAACGCAAAGGTCCAATCCAACTGAGGTGGAGTCCTGATCTCTTGCGGAGTATTTTCCTTCTGAAGGCTGAAATGGAGGTTGCCTTTTTGAGCTGAAGATGGATAAGTTTTTTACAAAGTCATGCAGTCAGAAAAATCATTGAAAAGGGATAATTACAAGCCATGGAGAGATGATGGGGTTCGTTCTCCATCAATACTAGATGCCAAATGTCCTTGTATTCAAGATCACTAGGCACATCACTACTTAATGGTGCTTAGACAGAAAAGAGCTTTTTTAGTTTAACACAGAAATAACATATTGTGGTTTTTAGAGCTAAAATCTACAGCAGATGGTTATTAGTAGTGCATAAAATATATATTAATCAAGCTCCCTGTACCTACTCTTCAATGAGCTCACATACATGGAATAGCCAGCCTTCCCCAAAATCTTTCCCAACAAATAACTTGAAAAATGGCTTTCTTGTGGATAGTTGTTCCTTTAGATGTTTTTCTACTGAATTTTTTTACATCGGTGACCAGGATGGAGCACAATACACAGATAAGTCTGATTTTCAAGAATACAACATAGAACAGGAATATAATGCATGATTGTCCTCTGATAACATTTTGTTGTTGGAAAGACTTCTTTTTTCCCTTAGTCGTGGAGAAACTTCATCTACTTCTTTTTGAAATGCACCTCACTAAAATATGCTTTATGCCTTGGTGATTTCTCTGTGGGCTTTCTATTCTGCTGAAATTTCCCAAGGCTGCCAAAAAGCCTGAATGAGTAAAACTCTGATGTGACTGGTAACATCCAGATTACTACCATTCACCAATAATGGGATTTGTAGGTTTTGTATATGGGGGGACAGGATTTCCTTCCAACAGCACTAAGACACTTGTTCTTCTGGCAGTTGGAAGGCAGGTAGAATGTCCTAGGACATCTAAAATGACACAACATACCTGTTTAAGCAGCTGACTCCCAGCTAAGGTTATTATAATGCTAACTGGCAACAGGAAAGAGGGAAGTTTAGGGAAGGACATATTATGGATAACCTTCCTTTCCAGCTGCAGAGAATCCAAACTTTGAACAAATAGTACTTACATCTCTTCTAATTAGAGAAGGTCTTAAATTGCAAAATTCAGATGTAACTCAAATCCAGAGGTTTGGAGAAGTCCCTTAACAGAATAGATTCCACAGTCTCTGGTCTCAGACTCTCTCCAACAATTCCTTGATACTATTTACATCCAAATATTTGTTTGGTACCTTGCGGTGGTTTGAGGCATATCTTGGAGCTAACTCTGGAAATCTGACTTTGTATAGTGTCCTCTGGGTCATATAAATTTAATGCTTTCAAATGTTTTGTCATTGAATACTTTTCTGATTGATGGCACCAATTTCAGAAAGACATTTCCTATCAGACCAATGCTTTTTTGATCCTCCTAAATTCTGAGGGATTACATTAGAGGACAGAAAGGAGGAAGATGCTAATGGTCTATTTCCAGACTCCTCCCAGAAAATGAACCGCTATTTTGCAGACCCTGTCTCTTTTGCCCACATACATTTTTTAAATACACTCTGGCTTTTGTGCTCTGATGGTGTACAATTCTTTTAGGGTGAGAAGAATGTGTTTCTATTAACTGCTGAGTATCTTTCACTGAAAAATTAAAAAGGCACAAGAAAATGCTCCTTACATCATAGTTACTTGCTCCTAGTGTGTGTTTCAAACCCCATGCATCAGTGCTGCTTTCCATCATAGACTTCATTCAAGAAGCATTCATATTGCCAGTAGTGCATGACAGTGTCTTATCTTTCCTCTGGTGGAAAGCAAGTGAGGCCAAGCAAATGTCAAAAACTCTGTTTCTTGCTTTGTGACAAATGTGATCTGTGATACCTGTAGATACATCTTTCTGCTAATTGAATACACCTCACACCACTCTGGATCATTCTTATGGATTCAGATGAAAAAAATTAATTTACAATTCAAATAGAAAGAGCAATTTTGGGACTAGAAATGTTAGAATTTTTTCTGTTTACCTGAAGATACTCAAGAACTGTTACTCATAAAAAAGCAAGCAAGCATAGCTGGCCTACCACAAGAAGTTAAATCCTGCTTTGCTAGGGATGAAATAGGGGGATACTTCTTTAATATCTGCCCTTACAGCAGTTACTATGAAACATTTTTACATTGCTAAGTCTACTGGTCCTGCAATGTGCCTCAGGATCACTGTGATTAACCAAACAAGCAAATTCTGTCATCCCAGCCTGCCTGCTCTTACAGTAGCTGCCAGTTCAGGTCATCCATCCCAGGTCAGAATGCTTGCCTGTGTTATCTTAACATGCATCCAAGTTTCAAGGGAGAACCCACAGTCATTAAAGGCTCAGTAAATAGTCTGGAGCTAAAGACAGAAGCTACATTTTGAGATGCAACAGAAGGCACTTACTTTCAGAGTACTCATACCCTTCAAGTTCATTATGCCTTTCCTTTTACATCCTGGTTGAACAACATAACCATGCTACCTCTTTTCAGTGCTAGAAGATAAAGCAACTTGCCAAAAGTCACCTGGGAATTCCCTTCATGGCTTCATGTCTGCCTGCATTGTCTTTCCTTCAATCTTTAGGCTGCATTTCTATTTACCATTATTATTAATTCAGTTATTCTCTTTGATGTACAGAACTTTTTCCTAGGAGAAAGTTTCATTTGCTTTCTAACTTGGTATGTCCACCAGCTGTCAATTTGTCAACACTCCAACAATCGTATCTCTTGTTCAGCATCTCTAGGTTTGAGTAATTTCATCATTTAGTCTAAATTTCTTTCTGGCTCTGTCTAGGTACTTCTGATTGAACAAACTTCCCTGGAAACAGCTCATATTAATCAATGCAAACAAGGTCTTTCCTTTGCTAGAACTTCATTATTTCATGGATTTTGCCGTTACTTAGGACTGCGGTTGGAAATTTTCAAAGCTGTGTTCCTTTTGATGTAGCAAAGGTAGACAAGGCCAGTGGCTGAAGTATAAGCCCATGAAAGTTGAGTACCTGATTAACAGAGGGCAGCTGTATTCAGAGAGAAAGTCACAGGTCAACATGGAGACAGAACCCTGCTCTTCACTCCTCAATACTGTGGTTACAAATGAAGAGGAAAATATCACTAGAAAACCAGATCTGAGCACTTTGGAAGGAGTTAGACTCCTTTTCAAATATGTTTTTCCAACAAATACTCTTGCGTGGCTTAAAATTATCCTGACAGAAAAACAATTGAGGCAGCTTTTAAACTAATGATACAATCCCATGGATAATTTCCCCTAAATAGCTCAGAGATGTGACTGAATGAATCATATATCATTGTGGGAAGTAATTTTCCTCAATGAGTTCTACCTGCTGGATATCACAATGCATTACAGATTGAGTAAAAGCCTTCATCTGAAATCAGATTGAAACTGGCTTTGAGGCAAAACTTAAACCCTGAGGGTGAGAGAGCTATTAATATATTTAACACTTCCGTGTGATTCACAGGTTCTACGTGCCCCTGTCTACATCAGACAGCTAACTTAGTGAGGCATTCCCATGAGCTACATGACTTTCAGCCTGTCTTCACAGGTGTTTTTGACATTAATATGGGCTTTACTGCTCCTTCTGGTATGTTGCCCAGCATCTCACAAATGTCTTAACAGCATTCTCCAGCATTAGCTTTTTGCTCCTCGGGTTGCCACAACCTCAGGCTGACACACTTTAACTTCTCAGGGCCTAAGCCATTTTCATATTTACCTCCAAATGGATCATTTGTTTTCTGTTTTAATTCCCCAAAAGTCAGGATTTGCTCACTAGGGAGGGGCAAATTTCTGCTGTTAAAGTAAAATGTTTAACACAACTTAACTGTATCTACAGTGAGGACCTGACTCAAATCTCTTTGAATCCAGCTGCTCCTGAAACCTGGAGCAGGTTCTGCAATGGCAATTAGTGCAGCACAACTGATGTCAGATCCAGACTAAGTAGCAGTACTGGAAGTCACATACTAAAGTTTGTCTGGTTAATATCTAGCATAATGTATGAATGTTTACATAGTCCTGCACTGAGCTACCTGAAGGACCATACTCACAGGTTTTGACTACAAAAAGACAGTAAAATATAAGCTTTTTATTGTGTCCATAAACTTATAAACCAAATATTGCTGGTGTTCTTAAAATATCCTGGGCCAAATACAAATCCTATGCTAGATATCTTGGAGAAAGCTTCTTCACTGATGGATCCAAAATCACAGGAGAATTGTTTCATTACAGCATCCATCTGGAAGAAGAAATATATGCTTATTTCCACTCTATGAGAGCAAAATATACATAATTGTATATGTCGTATTCTTTCTATTCTTTGAAAGATTCCCACGGGGTTTAGTAGTAAAGTGTCATTTTATTTTCCTGATACTTAAACATTTGTGCAGAACTTGACTATTTCCAAATTACAAAATGTTCCTAAAGATGTTGTCATTAAAATATAACTAGATTTTTCTGTCCAGTTTCCAATACATTTCATATTGGTAAAAGCTTCTAGATTGCCCTCACTGCAGTCTAATAGCTAACAAAAATAGTACTAAGAATTATTTCGGTGACTGAGTCCAAAGCACAGCCTTGCCAACAAATTTGGGCTTGCTTTAGGATGAATTATCCCCTCTCTAGAGAGCACAAAGACTGGATCTCTTGTCCATTCAGTCCTTCACAATTCTCACATGGAAGCATATTTATTTGTCATGTCTTAAGATGAAGTTCACAGTCTCACTTTCTAATTAATACACATTTTCTTATGCATAGATGTTCCAACCTTTTAGCCATCTCAAGGGAGATGACAACTTTTTGGATGATAGTTTTATATACTGCAGAACACCACATACTCCTTTATATAACTCATAGATATTTTGTCTCATGTTGCAACAGTCTGGCCAAGCCAAGTAGCAGAGACCTGATGAAATCTGGCTGTAGTTATCAACTCCCAGAACCTTTTTGTGCTTCTTTTGCCCTGGCCACAAATTCTGGCTAAATGGACAGGTCAACCTGGCCCAGAACAGGAGAGTCACCTCTGTGATGGGCATCTTGCTATGCAACACCACCTTCACCAGCATTCATCCCCATTCTGCCACCACAGACAAGTCTCTTGCAGCTTTGCTGCCCAGGGTAAGTGCTGCAGGTCATGTGAATGGAAAGCCTTCTAAATTGTAGGTATGGGGTAGCAATCGTTGGTGGATGGTAGTGACTGGATCCATTTCAAATGGGGTAGCGAACTGGCTTCAAGTAGTAAAGTCTTTTGCATCATAATCTGCAACTGAATGTGAAAAAGGCTGTCTATAAACTAACAGCACCAACTCCAGAGCCACATCTGTTCTCCTTCAAGCAGCTCTACTGCAGCACTAGATGCAGTGAAACAGAGGTGAAGCATTAAGCAAGATGTTTATTTAAAAAACAAACAAGCAGGATGCTGTTGGCATTTCTATAGGCTAAAGTGAGCAAAAGCTCAAAAGGGCAAGGACAGAAGAAAAATACACTGGCTCATTTTCTAGCAGAAAGAAAAATCAGAGGGCTGAGGCAGCTGAGCCCAAGGTTCTGCAAACTCACCTTTCACACCATACATTTCAATGGCTATGACAAAGAAGCACCACAAACAAGTTTGCATCTCTGCCAGGCCTCAAGCTTTGTTCCTGGCCATTCTGAGTCACAAATAAGCAGTATTTTATGTTTTGAGGAATAGCCCCAGTGAACAGAACCTTAAAAACAATTCTTAGCCATTTGTTTGTGTATATATTTTTTTCTAAGGTTAGCATTTATTTTAGATGACACTTTTTTCCCCCTTGGCCGAGACGGAATATTTTCTCCATGCCTTTTATCAAACTGACAGGTTATATTGCTTTAAATTGGGCACTGCATCATCAACAAAGGCTTTCTCATTTCAGACCCAAAGCGTCAGTCAGGTGGATGAGAACTCATTTCGCCCTTTATTTACCAAATGCAGATTGGGGTTTCAAGAGCAGGGAGAGCATGAGAAGGGGAAAGAGATGCCTTGGGTGATAATGGGAATGAGCAAGAGAGGACAGCAATAGAACAGCACAGCATGAAGCAGGTGGGAATTTATGGTGGGGTGATTAGATGACATCCATCTCCTTGTCTATAAAGCACTCCCACAAGCATAGCTTTCGAATCTACTTTGTCCCCTGTCATGGCTCCTTTTCCATTAACAGGAGAAAAGGTGATAGGGGTTTAAGAGGACGTTCCTGGTGGATCTCAGTGCACTGTGGATGTAGCTAAGGGGTTTACAGATCAGAGGTGAAATATGATTTCAGACAGAAACCCTGGATTCCCCAGTTTCTCTTGCACACAACACACAGCCTGAGGCCCAGAAAGAAGCATTTCCATGAAAAAAGGGGGGAGGTTGCTTGGCTACTATAAAGATCAATTCTTGACCCTACACAGTAGAAGAGAGAAAGATTCTGGACAGTGTGACCTCATAAAAATATTTGTTAAGGTGTCATTTGGGAAACAGCCTCTCAGAAAACATTATGTGTGTGTGTCTCAGTAGTGTATCAACGGTTCACCCTGAAATTTTAACATATATTTTTAAAGGACTTTCTTTTAAGCATGTTCCTTGTAAATGTTTCTAAGAGGCTGGCGAATGTAAGTGAAACCGTGAAACTACACAAGCTTTGCTATACTTATGCATATTTCAACCAATTACTATCAAGCCTCATTTTTATAACATTTAAACTTCATGTTGAAATTACATATGTGAGCAGAATACAGATGCTGAACAGGCAGGGAATTCTGCTGCCTCTGCACATGATCTCCTGCTGCTAGAACACCAATTAGCCAGAAGGAGGTAGGACATTTCACTGTCATAAAAATGGGACCAAGATTCAAGCACAGCAACTGCTGCTGAAAACTGAGGGGAGGAGAGGAGGGGAGGAAAGGAGACCTGCCCTTGTTTTGTCTTACAGAACTGATAAAATAACATCTGTGACAACTCACTGCTGGAAACTAGAGACAGACAATCTAAATTCATGCGAAAAACTTCTTAGTGGTCCCTGCTCCCACATCCCCTCTGCTATCTCTAACTGAATAAAAATCACCTGGATATGAAGACAGGTGAGGCTATGTATGATTTAGGCAGCTGTTTTTTCTTTGCCTAACGACCTCAGTATTGCCCTGCACTCTGTTGACATTATTTATAGTGACTGGTACCTATCTCAAGAAGGACTTCATTCACATTTAAGGAAAAGCATTCAGGAGTCATCCATGTGAGAAAGTTCTGAACAACTTCTGTGATTCTCCATGACTGTGGCAGGATCCCGTGGTTTGCCCACACAGAACTGCCGCTACAGATGGCTTCTGCAGCCTTCCAGTGCAATATTTAGCTCTCCTTCCCTTTCACTGCCCCTACCCAAAACCTCCTCAATACCAAGAGGAGCCACAGAGAATCCCACCCACCAGCCATTGTACCTCATTCTTTTCTTCACAAATTCCCCTAGAGGCTTTTAAACCAAAAAATCATGTTTGACTAGAACAATTAATTTCGTAAAAAAAGAGGCAACTCAAAGTGACTTGATGAGAAAGAAGTGTTAGAAAGTTTTACAGCCCGTAGGGTTTCACATGCTGCAGGGCAGTTGCCACTGTTAGCTCAGTGGCTCTCTGGGGCACAATAAACTCATAGCAGTCCTGTCTGCTCCCTGTCAGGCTTCTCTTCCTGTAAACACAGATGTTTGTCCCTGTGTCTGTGAACACTTCTTCCCACTGCTAAGCATCAATCCTGGCTCTGCAGCTGCTTCAGGTGGTCTTTTCCTCCTGTCCTGCCATAAAATCTGAGACGACCTTACAATTGCTCCTGATGGATAGAACAATGTTTCCTTCACCCAAGATGGTTCCACCTGACCCCATCATTTGTTTGTTTTTTTTTTAAAGTGCCACAATATGTAGGTGGAGAAGAAATAAATAAAATAGGTAGTGTCTGCTTCATAAACCGAAAGGAAACTGTCAGTGACCTTAAAAAGAGCCAGCCAGGTGAAAGGAGCAGAGCTGGGGTTAGACCTTTAGTACATGTCATATCTGCTGTCATATTCCCACATCACGCTTATGCTCTCTCTCAGAGCTATTTTACCCAAGCACCATTCCCCAAACTTCAGGACACTTCTCCTGGCAATCTCCACCTGGAAAAGACCTGATGTCAGTGTCTGTGGCACGATACAGATAAGCACATAAAGACTCAACATTGACATGATATTTCTGTGCCTTTCCAGATGCTAGAGAGGTATTTAACTGAGCAGTGAGAATTTTTTTTTTTTTTTGCTATCATCTGTTGCTGAGCTTTCTATACACTGCTTTCTGATAGGTGTCGCTAGAACTGGGGGAATCACATGAATATATGAAGGACTCTGTCACCTGTTTTTTCAGTTGGAAAGCATATACCTGTCATGAACACTACAAGACAGTCAATCCCCATCTCGAAAGACAAAGTTTGGCAAGATTTTGCTTCAAGGCAAGTAAGTAATTTCACCAAAAGATCATGATTATGTTCAGCTTTTAATCTGAAGGTGAGCCAGAATAGCCATTGAGTTCACAGTGATTAATTGAAAAGACAGCTAAAAGATAGTTTCCTAAAATTGTCTGAATTAGAAAATATCATGGGAACAAGGAAGGCTCTGTGACGCTGTCAGATCTTGTGCAATATCAACATCTAGAAAGATTTAGGCACATATAGAGTGAGGAATGTCAAAAGAATCCAGGTAGATGAGATGTCTTGTGTTATAGTAGTGATTATGAATAATTGAAATATCATGACAGGCAGTGAGCAAAAGTCACAAAAAACACAAAATAAACAAAAAAATCAACCAGAAAACTAAAAAACAAATAGAGATGCCACAGAAACCAAGCAATGCAAAGGATACTAATGGAATAAACAACACTATGCCATCAAATATTTAAAATGACAAAACAAAAATAGTTCACTTAATTCAAACCACATAATTATCCTGTTATGCATAAGACAGGCACAGAGCTGATAAACACAGGCAAGGATGCTGCAGGGCACTCAGCACAATTCGGACTGACTACAGTAGAGAGCTCTCATCCATCTACTGGTCAGACATCTTTCTTTTGCCAAGTCTGGAAAAGGTGTGCTCAGAAATGCAAGGGAGTGAGATAATGAACAGGAAAAGCAAATGGGATTTCTACCCAGAGTTCAAGATATCCTTGTCTTGGTTTGAGTGAGAACAGAACTAATACTGTTCAGTGATTTTACTTATCAGTTCAGTTCTTCTAACTGCACTGTCTGCAGCTAGCAGCCTGTTTTCACAGGCAGTGTCTGCTGCTGGCAGTGATAACACCCCATGTTTAGAGTTAGTACCAAGGATTGGTTTGCAGACCAAGGCCACTGCTGGTTCTTGTGTACCACATTGGGGGGTGCAGAAAGTGAAAGGCTGCACCTGAAGAGAGAAACAGACAGGGCAGGTGACCCCAAACTAACCAACAAGGTATTACACCCCATATATGTCATATACAGTATAAAGCTGAGGGATCTGGAGGGTCTACAGCTCTCTCCTGGGGCTCCCGGGCTCTTCTCCCTTCTTGAACCGCTTTGCTAGCTTTGCTTGTCTTGGCTCAGGTCCTCTTTCAGTTCCTTCCTTGGATCATCCAAGTAGGACTCTGTCCATTCTGCCTTTGATCCCAATCTGTGCGTTCATGAAACTGGTACCAGAATCCAGCTCCTAAACACAGTACAGTTAGTTAGAACTGAGCTGAAAAGTGAAATCACTGAACAGAACCAGGTCTGTTCTCACCCAAACCAGGACAATCCCATACATTGAACTTGGCCTACCTCCTACACCCTGACCTTCTATTTAAGTTCTAATTTGATCACATAGCAACACTGGTTGAACTGGTGGTTATCCCACTGACTTCTCTTAGCCAAGGACTCTTGAATTTTAACAGAACTCTTAGGAGAAAATGATGCTTTCCTGTGGCAAGAAGGAAATAAAATGATGAACACAGGTTAGTATATGTGATTTACATGGAACCAGAGGAACACAGAATGAGACATTCACAAACTAGATCAGAGACATCCGAGAGGACACTTCTTCCTGTGTGGCTCATGCCCTGAGGAGACTAAGCCAATTAGGACAGTGGGGGATTCTTAGTAAGAGGCTTTAAGAGAAAACCTATCCTCCTCTAATAGCCTAGCCAAGAAAAGGCCACTTGGCTGCTCGGAGTGTGATGACAGCAGCAAACCAGTCTGGCCCTTCCTCCAGTTTTCTTTGCTGAGCTCTCCTCTCCCACATTCAGTCTGTACCACACTGACTACCATCACCTCCCACCATAATGACCCAAAGCCTGAGATCTCCAAGCAAGGAATTGTCTGTCCTGTCCATTAATAAAACCTATTCAGATGAAGCCCAAATTTCTCCTGGAATGGCAAAGAACCAGCCATGTTTAGGAAAAAATGTCCCAGAGCTAAAATGACTCATTGTTATCAAATTCATCAGCACCCACTTCCTTCCTCCTCTTGGCATCTTTAGGGCCCTCTTACAAAATGCCAGGGAAGAATAGTTTCTCAGTTAACAGTGTTTCCAATTCAGAATGTGGAGGATTTGATAACAATAAGTTTTAACATAGTGTTTCCCAACAGTGATTTACATATGCATTCCTGTAACAAACCAGATAATTTTCCACTCAGTGAACAGCTGCCTTACACATGCTATTTTACAGGGATTGAACTTTTAAACTGATGTATTTCCACAGGAGCAGAGAAAAGCAGAGTCAGGAAGACACCATTTAATGAGCACAAACTCATTACTGATGCTAGTCCTCAAGAGAGATACAATAGGATATACCTAAATTGGTGCCATTTCTTCAGCAACAGTGGAGCAATACTGCTTGACACCAACTGAGGATCTGATCCCGTTAACCTTCATTGACTCAGACATACATTTCCCAAAGCATTTCACTAACAGGAGAAATGAAATGCAGCTAAGACTGGAGGATGATGATGCAGCTGTTGAGGACAGGGAGGAAAAGGGAAACTACAAGCTGAATTTTGGTTCATCTCTGAAGTGGAAATCCAGTGGCACTGTTGCAGGGTATTTTTCAAACACGTAGAGGACAAATGTGAGCTGACTCTTGTTGCTGACCTGCACCACAAACCATTGCAAATTCTAGTGTCTTTGTCATCTCCTGAACAAAATTACATCATATCCCTGGTATTTCCCAAACAGAAAGACAGCTCCTAGCCTCACCCTCTCACTCTGCAGAAACCCATCTAACATTTCCACATCCCTAGCTGACATCTCTGCCATCCTGTAGAGCCCTGCAGTATCGTACTCACTAAAGACATAACTAATAGCTAACCTCATGCAACTCAAGCAGAAAGCATTTGAATTTTGGGAAGGCAAGAGCATGTAGTAAACTGCATTAGGTTTCCATTAGGTGTCTTGGGTAAAGATTTGAAAAGCCCCCAGATTATATACAATGGTTGCCTCCAACTTAATTGATAAACTTTTAGGGGCAGAAAGGCAAAAGATAGGCACAGGTTGCCTTTGAACCCAGGCCACATCAGCTGCCATCTGTGCAGTCTGTTCTAGATGTTAATTTGTTCAGTTACAAAGAATGAAAGCAGACTCATAATTCCCAAATCTTTTTTTCAAACACATCCACAGGGCGTCTCTGCCACTGGGAACCACCCATAACACAAGGACAAAGCTTCCATCTTAGAAACACTTTCTAAATAAAGAACAAATAGCTAATTTTAAGTAATCACCAGGAAAAAAATTGATGTGATATAAGTTAAGAGCTGAATAAAGTAAGAAAGGTGCTTTACAAAAACAACTTCTAGCTTCTAGAGAATTTGGGAGACAGAAGAAGGACCAGGCATACAAGAGGTGCAAGGGAGAAGAAAGAAATGCAGACAGGTTTGCTTGGTATCATGCAGAAATGGCAAGACTAGAAAGGGAACCTAGGTCTCCCAATATTTAGGGGACCACTAGACCATATGGTCTCCCTATCATTTAATAGCCATAACTTGCAGGGGGTAACAATATCAAGTTTCCAGGTGTTACAGCAGGAAACTCACAGACTTTTAATGTTTTCTTAGTCAGGGATTATATAGGCTAAATGGAAATATCGCAGTAAACCCACACAGAACATCTCAGCCACATTACAGCATATTACGACACAGAACTGCAACAAAACAAAGATGATAACTAATTATTTGATTCTTCTACCATGAAAGTCTTCCCCCCTCCGTATGATATGCTAGTGTGCAAGCCACAGTTACTTTCACTTTAAATAGCCTTTTATTTTTTTCTTTTTTCCTTATACCACTGCAAGAGGGGATTGGGTGGGTGTTAAGTTTTAATATAAGGTATGTCTCAGAACCAGTTTATCTGAGGGAACAAGGCCTTTTCTAATTTCAGCATCAGCCTGTAAACAAATAGCCCCAGTTTAATATATCTGGTTTATTATGATGGTGCTTTTTTTTTTTCTTTCCCTTTCCCAGTCTTGTTTGTGCATCAGGGAATAACAGCAGTTAAATCTCACATTCCAACAAAATGAAATATGTTCATAATGGTAGTTAACAGCATAAGAAAAAAATATTTTCTCTTGTGAAAACTGCACCCATCTGCAATGTAACCAGAGCAGGGGGGGAAAAAAAAAAAAAAAAAAAAAGACTGTTGACCAGCACTCCTGTGCCTCCTGAAATGGATTTTTTCTTCCCTTTTTAAAGCCAATAACCATATCTCAGATTTTGCTATGACCTCTCAATGCAGTCATGTCAGCCCACAGACTGTCATTAGAACTCTAACAATGATAACTTTTCTCTTAGAAAAGGTAGCCGGGTGATTTTTGTTATGAAAATCAACACCAAGAAACAATGCTATGGTATGGTGTTTACCATCCTCCCTCTCTTGAGCTTTAACAACAATCTGTTTGCTCTAACTATGAGGAGATAATGAAAGGGCAAGGGAATACACCCAAGATATATCTCTCAGAAAGTCATTAGTACTGGAATATTATAAAAGTTTGCTCTGCTAGCTGAGAACATTGTTCTTTCACCCACCTTTGATAGCTGGCATTTTCAAGATACATTGCTGTCTAAGAGGAAGGTTCAAACATATCCAAAGTACCGACCTACCTCTACAGTGCTGGAGAATGACTAGAAGCAAACAGGAAATCTGGATTTATTGAAAGTAATGCAGACAAGCAGCATTCCCCTTTTCCTGGCAAAACAGACTTCTGCACACCCTAAAAAGGAGAGGAAAACAACTTCATGCACCCTGGCTCAGCAAAATAATTGCTTCTAACAGCAATAAATATATTCCTAATCACACAAGAAATTTCATGTAACCCTGTAAAAACTATTACTTGAAGCCCAGAGATTAGTAGAGTTACCAAAGTGTTATTCCATTTCATATATTATTCCATACTTCCTTGACATGGAGCATTAACATTTTATAGTCACGTAGAGTTGCATTTACAGTATACACAAGTGCAGCTTTTGCTGGATGTTGGCACTTGCAGTTTGCATCTCTGCTTAAGAGAATAATGAATGAATCAGACTACTTCTACTTCCTATCCAGAGCCTTCCAGATCTTGCCTCCATATGTAATTCTATGGCATAAGGAACATACTGAAAAGTCTAAGACTAATATTTTGCTCTTCTTTCTCTTAAGAAAAAAGCAGCAGTGTACCTGATGGATGCAGCAAGAAAACACAGTCCAAAACACAACTAGAAACAGCTGAAGCACATCAAGTAGAGAATTAGTAGACTCAGACTCTCAAAGTGGGCACCAGCTGAAGAAGCTTTTTCCTCATTAGCCACTTTTCACGCTGGAAGTCTTTCCTATTTCCCACAGTTCTGAAGCAAGCTAACAGCATTACAGGCAAGGTTGTACTGGGCCCTAAGCCTCATATTCAAGCTCTGTTGTTCATGTTCCAGGTGTGACCAAATTTTAGATTTTAGACTCTGTTCTCAGTCCATGTGCTTTTGAATGCATAGGACATTAGAGACCATTTTCCCACTGGCTTGCAGAATATGAAGAATGGAGAGATTTATTGTGTCCAAAACATAAAATTGTAATGTTTGTAAAGGCCACTATGACATTATCATATTGTGAGAACAACTTAGCTAAAAACATTACACCTGTGGATGACAATTGCAAAAAATCACTGTTAAGAGAGTGCAAAATTTTACCCCTTAAAAGACTGCATACTTTTTATCTGGACTGCAAGGAATAAGTAAAGAATATCAGCTGTGGAAAGTACTATTTGATGTTTAGGAGAAAATACCACCACTAAATTAGGTCAAGCTCCAAATCGCAAGAGCAAAACCTGACAAAGTCAGTGAGAAGTTTTTAAAATGCTTTTCCCCTAGTACTTCAGTAATGTTTGGATCAAGTCTTAAGATTCATTTATTAGACACACAACTAGGGATTTTGGTGGTTATCTCTGTTCTGCATGAATTGCCACACACCCTTCCAGAAAGCCCTAGTCTCTGTGGGTACATCTTCTGCCCGGTGAAATGGAAAGAGGGAAGGACCAGAGTTTAATTTGCTGAAATACATTATGATTCTGGATAGTATGTCTGCACCGTGCTTATTGCAGTGAAGTTTCTTCCAGTTGTTTTTTTCCCAGGTGTGCAGTGTGGATATGTAGAGAGGTAACTGATGGATGGTTCCACCTCAACATGATGAAAAACTTCTTTACTGGCAGAGTGATGGAGCACTGGAACAGGCTGCCCAGGATGGTTGTGGAGTCTCCTTCTCTAGAGACTTTCAAGAGCTGTCTGGAGTGTGTTCCTATACGGCCTGCCCTGGATGATCCTGGTCTGTCACAGGGATTGGACTCAATGAGCTCCAGACGTCCCTTCCAACCCCTACCATTCTATGTTTCTGTGGTAGGGATCCACCTGTCACACAGGAGGCTTATGAGACTACTCAAGCATGGGCTTCAGCCTTGGCTCAGTTGGGAAGAAAACCACTCGGGGAACACCAGCACTGCACTCAAGTGCATAATCAAAGACTCCAAGTATAAACACAAGGCAAATTCCCACCTAAAAGCATCCTCTACAATGCACTAAATCTACATATATGGATCCAATGTAAAATTTGAGATGGATTCTAAGATATGACCTATTTTTAGTTTCTTCTAACTCGGAACATGGCCAGCCTAATTTATACCAAGTCTTTGCACAAACACTTTTCAGAAAACTATATCAATTGATCCAGGTCACTGAAAATCCAGCACAATTCCTCTCTCCATCCCCTGAGAGAGAAGCGAGGCAAGCTAAAGAATCCCACCAGCTCAAAATAGATTGAGGCATATGTTAATTTTTCTCAGATTTTTTCTAAAGCCTACCTTGCAGGCAGAGATTCCCTTGGTTGTTCCTAAGAAAAACAATTTGGTATGGCACAGCAAGCAGCAATGTTTAGGCCAGGACAGATTGTTGGCCAGTGAGTAGGTGTGGGCATGCTGAAAACCATGTCTTTTCACCCATATGGCCAACAGATGGGATAAGAGGAACATTTTCAAAAAAACACAAGTCACTTATGCTATGGCTGCTTGGAACAACAACAACAGATTATACCAGTCACTTCTCACCAGGCCTTTCATGCCCTCACAGCTTCTTCCAGATTAAATTTCCATCCTCCCCTCCCTCTGCACTTGTACCAAGTTATAGATGTACACACACACAAGGAGGAAAAAAAAAGAGAAAATGAGAAAATGAGAAAAAAAGAGATGCTGTATCCTCAGGGAAATGATCACCGGGAGTGCTTAGCAATAAGATTACTTGCACACAGATCTGAACAGTTATGTGCAAAATAAAACCTTGATTCTTTTCAGTTTTCACTGTAAAGCATGCTCTGATTTTCAGGAAGCATTTAGGTAGATGGGGAATTTGGATACATCAAGGAACACTGCAGAGTTTCATGTTTGGAGTGCTCTGTGTGTGGTCAAACAAAAATTTTCAGAACAGATCCCTCTCCTAACTGAAAGCCAATATTGATACATTGGATAGTAAATATTCACTAGAGCCTACTGCTTTAAAGTAACTGGTAAAGACTACTGAAGGGGAAACTTATCACGTGAAGTAACAAGTAGTGCAAAACTCACAACAATATATTGCAAATGCATAATTCATGAAGTGATGAGCGTGTCTACTCAGGTCACGTCCAAAGTGTGTGAGGTCTGGTTTAAAACAAACTCACCCACAATGAAGACTGACACCAGCAAAAGTGGTAGTCTGGATGAGAAATTCAAACCTCAACATTGGCCTTTCAACTTTTTAGCTGAATTTCAGTTCTGGATGAGACCCCACAGCAGATTTGTGGTAATTTCTCTCTCTGCTGCTTTCCTAGCCATTCTCCTAGAGAAGTTATTAAAGATACTGGCTTTTAAGGGGTCAGGGATTTGTCATGGTCCCGAAAGGCCCACCAGTATCAGGTCCTCTCTAAGCACTGCATATATGCGAAAGAAGATGCCACATTGAGGGGTGGAAGATAGCTGCAAGCCAATTGTAGCCTAGGAACATAGCTTCTTACTCTTCCACAGTCACTCATAATAAAAAAAAAGGCAAATCTCAGACCAGAACACCATTAGGGATGAGCTTCTGTCCATTAACCAGCCTCCTAAGGTAAAACTTTTCACATGTATTGTTGGATCCCCCCATTATTCCTTCCTTATCAGAATGCCTTTTCCCTTTGAACCAAAACCAGCACAAATGCAATCCACATCAGCTTAAAGCAGAGAAGGTATCGTGGACTTCTGCCGAATCACGCAAAAGCCTGGACAAAATTTCCTTTTAAATATTTATTTCCACAGAAGTGCTTACAAAGCTTGTATGTTTTATGCTAAAGCAGCATGCAAAAAGATAACAAACCAGCAAAGCTCTCTCTTTATCCATTCAAACCAGAAAATGATAAATGTGTCATTATACTTGGCACCATCTGGTGATTTAGGGCATAAAAAGGACTGTGGAGAAACTAAGAAATCACCACCTTAGAGAGTTCAGAATGATCAGGAAGATTTCTTCACATACAATATGCACAGCACAAAAGCACCTCTACTGGTGTGGAGCAAAGATTCATCCCGCACAGTGTTGTGTTTCCAATAACAACCTCATCTCTGTAATAATATAAGAAGAGAATGTAAGAAAAGTATTCTGATTTTATACACTCCGAGCTTTTAAAGATTTGCAGATCCTGTCACAGACATAATATCTTTACATTTAGCAGCCATTTTACAATATTTCTATCATGTTTTTATGGTATCTTAGAAGCACCAGATGTTTCTCCAAACTCATGAGAAGTTCAGCCTAAGTCCTTGACCAGAATTATTTGGGATATAGGAATAAATTCCTTTTGAGAATAAACTTCTGATTTTGTGGATCATTAAACCTTTAGGAGAGGGACACATGCTTTTTTTGCTCTGTGCATGACTTGGTATCATGGAGGCCAATATTTGGATTCAAGCATTGATGAACTATTACAGTATAAATATTAAGCCATTATCATTTTTGGAATTGATCTCAAGTCTCAGAATCCTACAGCAGGAAAAAGTAGCCATTCAGCTTTAGGAAACAGAATTTGTGTTGGTCAAATGTGTGGAAATGTGCAAAGAGGCACCCTCCGTTTGTGCTTCCAGTGGGACACCTTCTGGTCACTGTTGTCTTAGTCCTATGAACAATAAAGAAGGGTTTATTCGATTGAAAAAGACTTGTTGATCTTTACTCTTGAGCTTCATGGGTTCCTTACTCTCTCTGACCCTCCCCATCAAAAACTAGTTTTCTGATTTTGCCAATTTAATTCTGAAAGTCAAGCTTTTCACTTAAAATTCCCTTCCTCCTCACATCTGTCCAAACTTCCCCACTTGCAGGTTATTTAAATAATGTAATTGGATCACATTTTCTCAGGCTTCTCTGGTGATTCTATCAGAAACATGTAGGTCCCCATAGAGTTCTTTCTTATCTTTAGCAGGGACAAATAAGTCTGACTTTTCTTACTCTTTTTAGTGTGGTTGAACATTGGAAATCAGGACTAATCTGTGATTGCTCAGCATTTCTTTCCCTTCAACAGCCATTACATGTTTTCTCAATTTTAATCACCAAACCTGAACACTGCTATGAACAAGGTCCTTGCTCCCCAAACCTTCTAGAAATAACACTATATTATTTGATTTATACATTTCTCTTAGAAGAATATGTAGAATACTTACAGTATCCTGAAATGCACCTGAACACAGGGTGGCTTTTTATATTTTTACTTTATTTTCTTACCTTCCATTAAACTGTCAAGCCTTTACCCTTTTCAGTCTGCAGCTTTCAACATATTCTCTTCTTAAAACTATCTTTTATTTTTCCTTTGCTTCACTGCATCTTTTTTTTCTGCTATTATCTATATTAAGCTGCTTTGAAAACTTGCAGCCACTGGAGCTAAACTAGAATCTAGTTTTTCATATACCTGTTGCAAAATTTCAATTATCCATCCCTGTGTGATTTTTTTGGTTTGTTTTGGTTTTTTCTTCACATCTGACTTTAGAATTTACCTTTTGGCTGCTGGCATGCAAGTTGGCGTATAGTTAATAAAACCCTGTGGAGTTCTACACTGATCCCCACAGTATTTCATGTTTTCTTTTGGTTTGGCATGTTCCCTTTTCTTTGTGAAGTTACACTGTCCCTGAGCAGATTCAAAGAACCTATTGAACCAGAAGAGGAAAAGAAAGGGGCAATCTAAAAGAGAAAATCAATAGCTGTGCGTGGTTACTTGCTTGATGGTTCCACACCACCCCCTGGTTCTTTGACTAGATGTAGGTTAGACCAGTATCAGATTTACATTGCCTGCCTATACGCTGTTGCATCAGCTCGTAGAAAGCTGTACTTAAGGAGGCACAGAATCTAGTCACACTTTGCAAGTCTTAAGTTCCCACCTCCATCCAGAACATAAGTAACTGGGATACTGACCTGTGTCTAGGTCATCCCAATTATGAGGCAAAACAGCTTTACTGCAACTGAACTCAAATGTTCTTGTTTTGCAGTTGGGCTGTGCCAAGAGCATCCATGCATCCATGTGGACTGTTACTGTGTCTCAACTCATGTCCACAGATGCAGCAATCTGATGACTTGCAAGAATGGGAAAACAGTTCCAGACCAGAATATGCTATCAGTCTAGCATTGCATGTTTTAATATTTGCTTTATTTTAAAGGAAACAATCTTTAAGTGGACAAACCCATGAAATGGACAGTCTCACAGAAACCTTACCAAAGAATCACATGGCAGGAATCAGTACCGTATTTCAGGAGCAAACTCTCTAGTGCATATATTTAATTGAGAGTATCTGTGCAACTCAGTATTCTGCATTCAGAAAACAGTGAAAGCTTTTGGTTACAGATTCACAGAATCACAGAATTATTGAGGCTTGAAAAGACCTCTGAGATCATCGAGTCCAGCCTATGACCTAACACCATGACATCAGCTAAATCATGCCACTAAGTGCAGCATCCAATCTTTTTTTTAACCTGGTCTGGCAAAGCAAAACACCACCTAGGAAAGATGTATCCCAGGTTAGGATTTAGTGACAAAGACACTTTATTGTCATCAACACTTGCCTCTCTGACTCTTCTTAATAGTAGTTTTCTGTCCAACCAAGGTAGAAGGTAGAAGGATGACCTTAATTCAATCTGCAGTTTTCCTCAACATGTTGACAGTCATTTTCCTTGATCCTTGAAGATTAGGATTATTGAATTATTTCTGCATGGGCCAAATATCCTTAAGAAAGTCTCTAGACCACATATCTCAAGGGCTGATATGCTGCTTAGTCTCTTGGTAAATGCATTTCATAGCTCTGGAAGAATATCTCTTTATTACTCCTGGCATCTGAAGCAAACCTATATATTTGATGACTCCATATCTTTAAAGGGATACATAACCAACCAAGGTCAGTGCCATCTCCTTTGACCCCAGCTCAGGCAAACAATTCTTTCTAAGGAGTTGCACTGTGTGTTTCCCTAGATGCTTCTGATTGTACATAGCTACTGTTTGTTTTTTTCTAACTGGAGTGAAGTAACGCAACGAGAAATGCAGTGTAATACACTGAAAGACCCAGCATGTCTCTGGAAGGACATAAACCAGTAGTGGTCACTGGTGGGTGGATGAGAGGTTAGTGTAGCCTGAAGGCAGGCTTGCCACTCATGCCCTATAGGTATGAACCAGCATGTATGCACACAGCTGCAATGGCAAATACTACCTCTACAAGCTGACAACATGCCTTTTTCCTTCAGTTTCACTTCACCTGGAACCAGATTTCCCAAAGAATATAGATCTATGCTTACATATCAGCAGCTACAAAAGTTCAGCTTCCCATACTGGTTTCTGTGCTAACAGCAAACAGGACAGAAGTGGGAAAGTCACTGGGTAGATAATATCCTTGTTCTAAGTTATTATTTACTTCTGAATCAAGTGACTTATCTCCAGAGAGGAAATCTGGATTTATAGGATCTCCCCTATAAATTTTAGGTATTGTATTTCATTATTGTATCAACAGATGAATTCTAAAAAAGCACAGCAAAATTTGAGTCACACATAATTTTAAGTACCAAAGAAGGTAATTCTCTGAAAGGAAGTGCCTAAACTTCCTACCTAGTAAATGGAGAGAAATACTTGCAAATACCTGTTAAAGGAAGTCTGGTCTACCAAAATTTCCTACTTATCACTACTATCTGTACTTACCTTTTGTGTGATGTGTGATTTACTTTGCCTTCTCCTACACCTGAGATTCAAAGAGACAAACATGTATAAAAATGAGCCTGTCATACAAAGCACTTAGATTTTCAAATGCAGCAACAATTAAGAACAACCCCTTAGCCCAGGCTGAGCAAATTTGTCCGTTTGACTATTGGTGGCAATCAGCTTGACCTAGACAACAGAACAGCTTGTGTACTGCATTAATCTACCAACTTCTGTGCAAAGCAGAAGACACAGACTGATGGGCATCAAGAACTTCTATAGAAAGATGCTAAACATACCCCTTAATTCCATTTAACGTGCTACAGTGGGTTTATTGTACTTTTCCATAGATTAGTGAAAAATTAAGTGGTGTTACAGTTCTTTTCCTTGAGAATCAATGAGGCTAACTTAGCAATGCTGTCCCTGATGGAATAAGAACATTTGCAATGTCAAGGATTAAATATTTAAGCTCCTATGGAAGGCACTTCAGAAACAATCTTTTATTTATTCAGTCTTATCCAGATTTCCCTCTGATTTCACAGACTGAGATTTGAGCCAAAGTGATGTCCTAAAATGCTACTCATTGGATATTTAGTCCTTCCAAATCTGGTCCCAAAACATCGAGGCTCATGTACATACATACTATATATATGCATTTTTGCTTAAGTAAATACATGTGTGTGCATGTATGCATAGTAAAACATATGTATCTTAATTTATATTTGTCTCTAAGGAAGGAGTCCCATCCAGACTTCTACCCAACTTAATTCTACTTCAGCTTAATTATATTTCTAAGGATTGTAATTCTATTTCATTCCACAAGTCTTCCATTTTTTTTTTTTTGCTATGTAACCTAAATTATTTGTTGCTTCTAAATCAAGAAAATACTCACTCTTCATGTTTACAGTGAAGCTGACATTTCTTTCTAGAAGTGTCTTTTTTAAGAACTATTACAGGGGCTGTTTTTATTACTACTACAAGTAATAGATGTATTGACCATGTGATACACATTACAGGTGATTTCTTTTTTTGTGCCAATGAAATTGGGATAAACCTGAAAATCAAAACATGTTTGGGAGAAGGATAAACAGAATGGTTTTAGTCTAATGAGGCCAGAGATACAGCAGGACAAAGGAAGGGTAAAAAAAGTGAACTGGCCCTGAAACTTAGGACAGAATGATACTAAAGGGAGCAACCATCCCTCCTCTATAGGGTAGCTTTAACCTATTGCTTGAAATGTAGGATCATCAAGCTTGGAAAGTGGCATAAACACCAAGTTTACTTCAAGGCTAAACAGAAAAGTTTTAGTGCCCTTCATGCAATGTCTGATGAGGGCATCAGATGCATCTGTTGAATTAGCCATTTTTTAATATTAAAGTTCCTAAATTATTAACTTTTTCTAAAGTGATATTTGATGGCAAAAGTAATATCCGTATGAAGTATTAAGTGTTTCTTATGAAAGAGCTGTATAAATCTGACAGAGCATAATAATTATGCTGTCAAATATACAAGATTCCATTTTCCCTGAACTATCTAGACCACCAAAATTCAGAGACTTTCAGAAACTATCATCAGGATAGTAAGATTTATTTTTTCTCCAAAGGTTCAGAAGACACTTTTGCTGAAAACACACATATCTAACAGTTAATTTTTTTAATTTTTTTCCCAGTAATGCTGCAGTTAGATTTTGAATCATGCCTTTCTCTGCTCACAGGTAGGGAAATGTTAACTGGTGTTTATTTATTCTTGCATTATCAGCTTGCCCAAGAGAAAGGATGTTCATGGTTTGCAGAAGACAGACTAGAAGATCTTCACAGTATGCGTCCATGTGTAGCATGCAAATCCCCACTGCTTCTCTGGGTCCCTTCCCAAACCCCTGCAGCCAATGTGATTCCCTCATTTGAAGCAAGAAACCTTTTCTTCTGAAATAATATGCCCTGGTGATGATGGAATTTTCCCTTTATAGCACAATTTAGCTGAGTCACCCTTGTGCTTATTTAAGGAGTGTGTGGGCAACTAGTACCCCAAGTTATCTATCTACCTTTATCCCACTGAGGAGTTAACACATCCATCTCCAAAACTCCAAATTACACACAGACAGATGAATTTTTGTCAAGGACTGCCTAACTGGATTGGTAGGTGAATTACAGTAGCTATAGGAACTATAATTTTAACTTGTCTTGGATTTTTGCATATTAATTTTCAGCCAGAACATTGCACTACAGGAAGTTTTTGCATTAACTAATTTAAGAAGTTGTGCAAATCATTAATTCCTTAATTTCTGCCATTTATATTGAATTTAAATCTTTTTCCTACAGGATTTATCTAGAAAGCCTTAATTTGTCAATGTCTTCAACACAACTTAGTAGTGACTTACAATCTCTTCTCAGCCATCAAGGAAATGAAAGGAGAATGTCTAAGTACTGAAATAAGGATTCATTCTGAGATGAACATGCAGCATCAGTTTTAGTTCAGCAGAGCTGAACTTTACTACCCTATCTTTGGCCTTGCTTCTGGACATTATCAGGCTAGTATTGCTAATATCTCCATAAAATTAGAAGGATACGTTAAACACTAATCAAAATTTCCTTCTAGTAGACATTTGGGATCATAAAAGCATAAGGCAGTACTGTAAATGTGAAGAGACTTCACTGAAGAAATGGCAGAAAGTCAATGTCTTCAGACACTGCCCTCCAAGGATAAGCTCTCTTTTTCTGTCCCTGAAGAGAATTCCATTTCAACAGCTAAAGATATCTCAGAACCTCCCAGGCTAATTACCATTTCTGATACTACAAGAGCTAACTAGTCATGAAATACCTACTGTATCAACAGCTTCCTCATCTTCTATTTCACTTAATTGCAACTGAATTCTCATTGTATATAATGTTCAAAATACACAGCTCTCCCTAGAATCACAAAATTATACATATATCAAATAAGATGAAATCAATCACATTTTAATTTCATATTCAGGTAAATTTAATAAGCCATCTCCCTAAGATGACAGTTTGTGGGGCTAAAAGGAGTCTGAATTAATCTACTTCCTGAAGAGTAAAACCACTTAAGTATGTACACGTCATGTCAGAATTTACAAAAAACCTGACAGACTGTCAGTTCCACTAATAAATTTACAAAATAATTTATGTTTTTGGAAATCAATCATATGATTTTTTTAATTTTTTTTTTGTTTCTTGGATCTTGAAATTACACTTATTTAGGTTAAAAATAGCAAGATAAAACTCTCTAAACTTGCCTTCAGATTTATTTAACAAAAGCTTCCATCATGCTGCAGTTTTCTAAACAATTAGAATAATGAATATCCTTTCTTTCATAGTAATTCACATTGCAATTACCCTTGCACAGTCAACAGTTGCTATTAATAACAGTAAATGGTGGGGTTTTTTTTTTCCTTCTGTGTGACAAATGCAAAATCATCATGAAAGCATGATAGGACATCCTTTATTGCCAAGCTATGTATAACTTGAAGATCAAAAATTGCAATAGAAAACACTTTAAGGTAGGAAAATGTAAAAGAAGACTAACAGTCCACAGCAGTGGTTTGTTGCTAGAAGACAGTGTCTAAGACTACATCTGCAGTAACTTGTCAAAAAAGATCTAACCTACTGATCAGCCCTACTTAAAGAATTTTGATTTACATCACCACATAGTCTTGGAGCATGCAAATTAGACTCCTTCAGTATGAAACTAGGCCAATCCAGCTAATAGCATTTCAGTTCATAGGACACCATTAAAGTTGATCCAAAGTTAAAGTCACTGAGATACCTAAAAGGTACCTTTTCAGCACCATTTTTCTCTACAGATCCATCCTTCTTGCAGCACACTGTTTTCTAATGAACAGCTTCTCCAACACATTGTCTTGAAAATTATACCACTGAAAGTGGGGGCACACCAGGCAAGAAGCAGAGCGAGAATGCTATTAAAACAATAGAATTCCCATCTTGTTATGGGTGTTTGCATTTGTCTGCATGTGCGTGCAATTCCTGAATCAGTTCAGTCCTGAATCAGAGCAGGATAATAATATTTCAACAGTTTTCATTAAATGAAGAAAAATAACAGAAGAAGGGTTGTGTTCTGAAACATTAAAACCAAAAGATTTCATTTCGTAAGCAACAATGAAAAGGATGCAAATATCTGAAACATTTAATATTGCATGAAAAGCTTCTTGACGAATTTAATAACACACAGGTGATAACAGGTTAGAACAAGATTTGGGCATGGCAAAATGCATCAGGAAAAAAAAAATAATTCAGAGCAAGACACTGGGTCACAACAAAGCAAAGTTGCATTTGCCCAAGAAAATATTTCAGCCACCTTCAGTCACAAAAAAAAAACCCAAACCAAAACAAAAAAACACAAAACAAAACCAAAAAAAAATTTCTCTGCCATCTCTCAAATAACATTTTCAAATGAAGGTTCACCAGCAGTGCATTCTTTGTGCTGTGTTCAGTCATCCTACCAAGGAGAAGTAACAATAGTTTGTTACTTAGGAGGTAAATCACAAAATACCAGCAGGGAGTTCTTTGTAAAACCTGTCTCATAGACAGGTCATTTCTCTCTCAGATGCTTAGGGAAAAGATGTGCCTTCATGATCAGGAAGATGAGTGACTCATAGACTAAAATGGGTTAGGTTTGTTATGGGTGCTGGTCTGGATGATAATGCTGGAACTATGTTGGCTGATGCTATCTTGTTCTTGAGGCAGTGCCAGTGCAGCCCTCATCCCATGGGGCCAACAGTGTCACGACTGAAAAGTTTTGTGGCATATGCCAGACAGTGTGAGAAAAATCAAATGGGGCAGGTCCTCAGCATTCAGACCTATGTCTCCGTCCCACTCCTCCATCAGGGCAGACCCCAACCTGCATTCGGATGAGTGATATGAGTGAAACAGAAAATCATCAGGAGTGCTCCCTGTCCATGCTGGCTTCCCCACACCTATCTGCCACAGGCAGTGGACAGTCTTTCTTATGGATGGTCTTACTGTTAATGGAGGAAAGACACATTAGGTTGCCAGAACAAAAAAAAAAGAGAACAAAAGCTAAATAGCTGCTGAGACTTGGTGGAAAACTTGTACAACATTAATTTTAGGGACACTTCTGCTGAAATATCATATCTTGAAGGAGGTTGAGGTATGCCTCCTTTTAATTATTTTTCTTAATGACAATAGGGAAAAAAAGAGCTTTGTGGCTCAGAAGTTCATCTGCCCCTGCTGCTTGCTTTCCTACCTGAAATCAATCATGTTTGATTCCAATTATCCCCCTAGAAACTAATTGTGACAATCCTAGAGGAAAAGAATAGTCTTTTCATTAAAAACTGATGCTGAAAATTAGAGTAACTTGGTTTCACTTCTGGTATTATCATTTATCCTTGAGGTGACTTGTAGCTGATGAGGAAATTATTTTTTGTTTCCTCTTCACCATAATTTTGTCCCAAAATTAAAGTTTATTATTCCCATCCAGAACTTTCTTTAGCAGTGTTTGACTCACCAGATAGAACCTCTTTGCACTTTACCCCCTCCTCCAGGAGGTGACAGATATACATAATTGTGATGATAGATGAAGTACCACCACTGTAAAAGCTGGTAATGGAGTGGAGAGTTAGACCCAGTATTTTAATTATTTACTAAAATGTTGCAAAAGAGTCTAGAGATGTGGCAGCAAATGGCAGATCTGTCTGAGAAATACATGAACTGCCAAGCCACAAAATTCCCATTTTTCTAGAAATGCACTCTGTGTAGTAATTACTAAACTTACTGAGCCCTCCCATACGTAAGCAGAGCTCTCTCAAATGGGAATGTTTTCAAAGGTCTCTGTGAGGCTAAAGTGCATCTTTATGTCTGGGAGGATAATAGGACAAACTTCTTTGCTATTGTAGATAAAGAAGATGTGTTTTAATGTCGCCCGAGGGAAATTTCCAGCTGGCCAATTACCACTAGCAAAGACCTTCTCTATAAAATGGCATTCCTCTAGGGTCAGCTGGCTACTAAATGTGTTTTCTAAAGACTGAAAGCATGTAATTACTGTAAAGGACTTCTGGACTTTGCTGGTGGTTTGTGTTGCTAAAATAGACATTTTTTGGGGTAGCATATAAACAGAAACAGATGGGCTGGCTCCCAAGATCTAATTATCAGAAGAGATTCCAGTACTTGTGGTCTTTTCACTTGGAAAAAAAAAAGAACAATATCAACAAAAAAAACCCAAACCAAACCAAAACCAAAACAAACCAACCAACCAAACAAAAAAACCCAACCAAAAATACAACCAACAAACAAAAAACAACAGCAACAAAAAAAACCCCAGCCAAACACCAAACCCAAAGGAAGTCCTTAAATATATTTATGGGGCTATACCATCTGAGACATACAACAGATCCCAGTGTTTGAGTAGAAGAGGACAGAGGGAGGAAAGGCATATGTTGATAATCCCTTGTGTTATGAGCAACCATATCTATAGCATGTTTGTAAATACTCACAATCACTCCAGTGTCTTCAATAGCCTCAACTTATTTAGTTACATTTCCCACATTGCCAAAGGTAGATCTGAATATAAAACTTCCCAGCTAGAAGGTGTCTCATGAAGTCTGCCAAAGGAGTAGATGTGACCAGACTGCAACTAATTATTCATATCAACACCTGCATTTTTTGGCTGTTGTAATATTTCCTTCTGAACATTTTTGAGCAAAGCAGGAAATTTTCGTGCAAACTAGTTCAAGGGCTCCTCTCAGGTAAACCAGAGTTGAATTTCCCCCTGATTCTGTATGGAAATTGAAGGGCAGCAAATTAAAGGGCCAAGTCTCTTTTGACTGTGGTCCCAGGTTTTGAGGCTCCTGGCATTTCATTCCTTGCACAAAAGAATTAGGCACTACAGTCACCTTGTGAACTGAAGAGATAAATGGTACCAAAAATTCATAACTCCACTAAGAGCTTAACACTTCTCCCATATGCTGTTTCTGTAGTCACAAAGAAGAGAGGGAATAGCTAAAAGCATCCCTTTAACCCATCTAAACCTTTCATATGCACAGAACAAGCTGTGCGATCTCTTAATGTTCATGCCTGACTTCATCAAAACTCCTGTGTCCATACAGCACTGTAGCTAGACCAAATGCCTGAAAGATGAAGGCTGATGGTTAAATGATGCCTGTGTATTCCCTGACTCTCATATACCACATACAACTTCCCCGACCCTCTCAGCATCATATGCAAAAACCAGGCTTCTAAGATACATAAAATCAAACCTACGCTTTGCAGAAAGTTCTACTCTACTTCTTTCCAGTAAAACTAGACCAAAAGGTGGAGCACCACAGAATCAGGAATCAGCATCTACACTAAGTTATGAAACAAGAATAGAATAACTCAAAAAGAAAAAGAAAACTTGATGAAGAAGGAAATTGTATATCATGGCACTGCCTTCAACTAGTGGCCAAACAGGAATCTGAAGATGTTTTTAAAAGTACACATTAGGAATAATTTCAGCATTTTGCTCACTCAATTTCCTATAAATAGCAGACTACAGCAGTTTGCTCATGCTGACAGTTTGTGATGGCAACACTGCTAAACAACATTTTGCTTGTTGTTTTGTCAACATTTCCATGTTCCACATTATTACTCAACCCAAAAATATTTCTCCAAGCAAAAACTCAGTTTCTTCTTCATGTCCCTGAGGCTATTTTACCCCACCTTCTTTTTTTTTTTCTGTGACTAATTGTTGTTCTTTGTCAAATAAAAATTTTAACTATGGTGGGAAAGGAGTAGAAAGAACTCATATTTTGGAGGTCTTTCCATGGAGGTCAAGAGATACAAGCATCCATTGGAAAAAAAAAGCTCAAAAACATAATATTGTATGCCTTAGAGAAGAGAGGAATGATACAAAATTTTTAAAAAGCTGGGGTGGGGGGAGGTTCCCTGGAAAGCCCTATTTTTATTGTTTCCAATGGCAAGAGTTCCAGCTGCATTCAAGACACAGGAGCAAAGCCAGACAGCACACAGAATGTAGCTTTCTAAAGTCTGTGTGGTCACTGTCATCAAATGCTCTGGATATACTTTGCCCTTTCAAATCCTTTTTTGTGTCTCCCACAAAGGCCAAGATACTTTCAGGACGAAAAACCTTGATAAGTTTATGAAATAAATTAAACTGTAATTCCAGGGGACACCACTGAGTGACCTGAAAGTCTCTTCTGGTCCTTGTTTTATATGTTCCTATGGAAATACCTTATTTTACTGGCACTTAGTGGGATTCAGAGGAATTTGCCTTGGAGATCAAGATATGCCCATCAGGCTGAAAGAGGTAACAGAGAAATAGGCCAGAATATATTATTACTTGGAACGGGATACGTGTTTTGAGATCTTTCTTAGCCAATTAAGGTGATTTCAAACACATAGTATAACTCTAATGAGCCTTAGTCATCTAGGCAGTATGACAACACCACATAGGCTCAAACTGTAATCGGGAAATGGAGTGTATAATTTATGTAAGATCACAGGGGATATAAAGACAGGTTTGCATGGCCACAAGTCAGCTCCATGTATGAGCTGGGTTGTTTGGGCTAAAGGCAGTTTCAGAAAAGAAGACATGCAGGTTTGGGGTGGGAACTACAGTCCAGACGGCAGGGGAAAAAAAAAATTTTAAAAAAAGGAAAGAAAAGAAAATCATAGAATCATAGAATGGTAGCGGTTGGAGGGAACCTCTGGAGCTCATCGAGTCCAACCCCCCTGCCAACACAGGAACAGATCCAGGCGAGTCTTGAAAGTCCCTAGAGAAGGAGACTCCACAACCTCTCTGGGCAGCCTGTTCCAGGCTCTGTCACTCTCACAGTGAAGAAGTTTTTCCTCATGTTGAGGTGGAACTTCCTGTGTTTCACCTTGCCACTGTTAACTCTCATCCTATTACAAGGTACCACTGAAAAGAGACAGGGCCCTTCTACTTGATACCCACCCTTCAGATATTTGTAAACATTAATAAGATCCCTGCTCAGTCTTCTCTTTTCCAGGCTAAACAGCCCCAGGGCTCTCAGCCTTTCCTCAACAGAGAGACGTTCCTGCCCCTCCAGCATCTTTGTAGTTCTCTGTTGGATTCCCTTTTGAACTGGGGAGACCAGAACTGAACACAATACTCCAAATGTGGTCTTGCTAATGCAGAGTAGAAGAGAAGGAGAACCACCCTTGACATGCTAGCCACACTCTTCTTTATGCACCCCAGGATACCACTGGCCTTCCTGGCCACAAGGGCACATTGCTGTTCCATAGATAATTTATTTTCCACCAGGATGCCAAGGTCCCTCTCCATGGGGCTGCTTTCTAGTGGGTCTACCCTTAACCTGCACTGGTACATGGTGCTGTTCCTCCCCAGTTATAAGACTCGACAGGAATCCTAAAAAAAAAGGAGAAGAAAGGAAAAAAAAAAAAAAAATCAAAATTGTGCATTACCTAATCCTACTGCCCAAGGGTATGTCACCACCTAAGGAGTATAACGCTAATTTAATTAAAAACCACTGTAAACACAGAAGTGAAGAATAAAGGTAGAAGAATGCAGAGTATCCAAACTACTAGATCCCACCTTGGCTTGTAGAGACAAGATCAGGTTTAGAGATCTCCTGAGTCTGTGGCAGTTGTATTCTGCTGGTCCCCTGACAGAGTTGTGACAGACAGTAGATATGTAAAAGAACAAAAGAAAGGAAAACTCTTCCACTCCAAGGTCTATTTGAGCAGCTCTACCTTCCAGCCAGATGAAGCTGGGAGGAATTCACTTGCTAGACATTAATTTTTTCCACTTCATGATCAACCAGACAGAGATTAGCATTAATACACATGCTTCAGTAAATCCAACCTAGTTCAATTTCCCATCTGAAGAAATAGCCAGATAACACAAAATAAGCCAAGGATGGAGAACCACCTCTTCTGACAAATTCAAGTGCTCCTGATGGACACTTTAGCACCACTTTGGAGTCATTGTCTACAGCTTAGACAAATCATAGCATCTATTACATCAGTGAAGAAAAAAGCACACAGAAGCAGCTGGGAATGTTGCCACCCCTTGGCTGATATGTTGTTCTTCAGTAGCTAAGGATCTGGCCCAAAATTACCCCTATGCCCTCTTTCAGCTCCTTTTTCTTTCTCCTTTTTTTTCTTATGATGCTACAGTAGGTGTTATTTATGAAATTACAGGTTCACTGTGATGAGGAAGCCAACCCTAATAACTATCCTTCAAGAGCAGACATGCTGATTGCATCTGCCCTGTTAAAAAAAAAGAAGGAAAATACTTACCCATGGGAGCAATTCCTAGGGCTGTAAATAGGTGAAGACCCTTGAGGAAAATCGAGTTCAATTTGTCAAGGGAGTTATTTGTGACTTTCTTCCTGTCTGTGCCAACTGGGCAGTACCTGCTACATTAATTGCTGAATACACAGTACTCCCATCAAAAATTCATTGATGCTATTGTTTCTTTGTTTTGTTTTTCCTGGCTCCTCCTCCACACTGGTCTTCTGAGTCTAAAGGCTTCTTTCACCACCTATTTGGCACCAGTAGTAGCTGGTACACTGCTGCCAAAGCATACTGGATTTAAACAGGCAGGCCAGCTGGATATGCCAACACCAGCTCAACCTCCTAATTGCACTTTACTTCTACATGGAGTTCTGGAATTCATTTGCAGACCGCTTTAGCTGGACAAAGGTACACACACCCCAAACCCTCCTGGTACAGAAAGGAAAGGTGGTCTGGTGATACATCAGGGTATATAACATGCCATAGGTGGTCTCAGGTATTTGATATGTTTCAGACTACTTCTTCTTAGGCAGTAGCATTCATCTGCTTCCCAGATGAAGTGAAAAATTCTCATAAATGGATACAGCACAGAGGAAGCTTCATCACATTCTACTGGAATTGCTCCCCTCAGTTATTATTCTGTATGAAAACAACCGTCTACTTTTGAACTTGTCTTTGCCAAGCTACTTTATTCCCATTTTCCAAAGAAATAGTGTGAAACCAAAACATTTTCAAGTTGTTGGAGCTCTGGAAAGCAATGTGGTCTTTGTGCGGCATACTTTATACAAAGTCTAAAGCACGAGTAGGGCTAGAATTTCTTGTTTTGTACAGTTAAAAATTGATCCCACAATCCCAGACTTCAGTTGAGGATTTAAGAAAATCTTCAAATTGCACTGGCTTCTGATAGTGTTATGTGATCTGGCTCCAGTAAACATGACAGCCATATGAAGATGACAGAGAAGAGATGTTAAGGGGTTGTATTAATAGAAGGGATGCAAAGGGGAGTAATTCCCCTTCTCAGGGGCTTCAGAGAGTGAATGGAGATATTCATTTGCTTGTTCAAACTCTTCTGCCTTAGCTGCAACCTCTGTGCAGAGGAGGCTGTTCTCCTAACATTTCCCCATTAAAAGTTTACCCTAGTCCTAGTTCAATTTCCCATCAACAGTCCCTAGGAATTGGCAACACAGCATTGATATCACCACAAGTAGAACCCAGAGCTCTGCTAACTGGCTTCTAAATTACTGTGATAGAGTAATGACAATTGACAACTCCCTGCCTTTTAAAATGTCTTAGCCTCACTCAGTCAATGAAAGTCAAACAAATAGAAAATGTGTGAAGATCATGCTTCTAGGCTGATTATATATACACATACGTGTGTGTGTGTAAGCTCCAGGCACTTCATGTCTAATCAAGGGCAATATTAAGAGAGTTAATGAAAAAGAAGTCGGTATCTTCTACTAATGTAACAGACCATCTGGAGAAAGAGAAGTATTGTGGTTACTTGGAGGGGCTTAAAGTGAGATCTTTGCTTCCAAAACAGAAGCAAAAGCAAGACAAAGCTAGCCTACCAACCCAAAGTTAGTGGAGATAGAGAGGAGAATTTAGTTTCCACCTTTGTACAATTATATCCCTTTACAATGGAATGAAAACCCTTTATTTTCCAGCTTGATCCTGCTCCCATCAGAAATGGCAATTCTATTTGCCAGGACTAGGAATAAATCCCAGTTTTGTTCTTAGGCTCTGAATTGGAAGACCAGTCTCTGACCTTTTATTTTATTTTATTATTTTATTTATTTTATTTTTAAGCTTGGAAGTTTCAGCACCATCTTATACATGTGGCCATAGCACAGCGGTACAACTGAAGATGAATGTTTCCTTTTCTGAGAGGAGAAGAAAGTAACATTCACTTCTCAAAAGTGGAGATGTCCCTAGATAAATGTTTCTGTAAAGCTCTATTTCTAGGTTAAGTTATATTTGGAGGGATTGGGAAGAGGACACAGAACAAGAAAAGCAAACAGGTGAAATAACAAAAACTTCTACAGAAAAGGGTAGACGTCAAGTGATAGTACATATTTGCCAGGGGTGGGATATTTACTTATTTACTCTAACTTTGTCAAGAAAATAGATCAGATCCTATAACAGCTGGCAGTTGAAGAGCAAGATGTTCAAAGACCTGGCTCACAGATAATTCTCACATTGGCAAGCACTGAACTCCCTGAGTTGACAGAGGTGCTGGCATCACTAGGCTAGGACTCAAAGAGCAGTAAGGAGGTTATTTAAGAAAGAACAGTGGTGCAGTCACAATATTGTGCATCATCAAATGTGTACAACATGCATAATGTGGAAGTATTTCTCACAGACAGTCCTATTTATGTCAGAAGCTATTATGACTCAAAGCTTTAACTGCAGAGGTTCCCCAGTCCTGTGCCTCATTCCAGCTGCTACTATGAAAACAATGTTTTCAGAAGAGTTTTCTTTCCATTTCAGGATGAAATCAGTGACTGTATTTACAGTTCCTTTTTATCGGGGTGTGTATAGTGTCAAGACCTTCTGAAGGCCAGAGAAAACAAAAGGAAAAAACCCTCAAAGACATTCCAAAACTGTAGCCAAATCTATCAGTATTCTGGAAGCTCAACTATCAACTTAAACATAAATATACGTCTAAAGATCTTACATTTTGTCTAGCCTGGGGAGTTTATTCCCCCATTATCCCTTTCCTCTTGGCTAGCGTTCCCTAATTTTGCTTCTGTTTGAAACATGGGAACTGTTTGGATTTGTTACAGAATCACTTTAAAAGGAAATTAGACAACCTTTGAAAGCTGAGGGGTTATCACTCTTGAAATGCTAGATGTTCCAAGATGCTACCTCTCATTTCCAGAGCACTCCTACTGGCAAGTAAGCTCTGCATTTGATTGACACCTAGTTAGCATTTAATAGGCAGAGGTACTTAAAAAATTCACAAATTTACAAAGCTAAGTAAAAAATGATGGGTTTGGGGTTTTTTTTTGCTAGGTGTGGGGTTTTCATTCTGTTCAATGTTTTACTTGATTTTAAATGGACAGAAATTTTTATACACATGTGCATTTAGTTGAAAGGCAGACTATGAAGACTGCAGAAATATCAGTAGTTGATTATAGAAATTTATTTATTCACAGCAGAAATCCCACTAGGAAATGCAATCCATTTGCCAAAGAATCCTTTAAGCAGCCGTATCAAGCTACAGCTGCTCAAGAGGGGAAATTTGCAACACTTAACTACTCCAATCTAATTTCCAAAATCCCCACTATCTACAGTCTTTAAAGCCCAAGAGCATGGATTTTGTATAATTGATCTTGGTGCTGCAGGATACCTAAGTAGAGGAGTACATTTCTCTTTTGGCATCGTGTCTGAAAAATAGATGCTGCTGTGTTAGTAACGAAAGGAGTGAAGTGATTCCAGCATTGGCTGGCAAAATATTGTCTCAACATCAAAACCACACCGAGCCTTGATACATAAAAACAGGAAGAGCAGCTACAGACAGCAAAAAGGTTATTTAATAGAAAATGGAGGTTCAAGCAATAGGCTGGAAGCTAATTTCTCTTATCATCTTTCTCCAAGACCCTAGTAAGACATTAGAATGCCCCAAAAGCTAAGACTGTGCTGAATATTTGAAGCAGCTCTGGGGCATGACTGAGTCTGCACTGCAGCAGCTTCACCTCCAGACATTGCTCTAAATGCAAAGTCTAAATGGATGCCTCCAGCTAGGACAGCAGAGGGACAGCCCACCTCACACCATCTGAACACTGCTGAGCTTGCTGCTTTAAGGATAGTGGTTTACTCTCATTCACACAGGACTTCCCTTATTCAATGGCCAAGAGGTTTCATTCAAACTCAGTTTGTACAGTACCTTGTGGTTTAGTGCCATGATTTTTCCCCCATTTTCTTGGTATTATTGTGCTACAAATAACATTATGCAACATTGACATTATAATTCCTGAAGTTTGGGTATCAGGAGCTCTCATCCTGGGTAATTCTATCAATGGTATAGATAGTTTCTAAAATGCTGCCTAGATTTCTTCCAGTTTTGGGTTCAAAATAGCTTTGAAGTTAGTCAGCTAATTTGCATTCACAGAAAGCCACGTATTTTTTTTACTTTAAATTCAGGTACAAAAAAATTAAACTTGATTTTCTTTTAAGGTGGAGCCCGTAAGTATTGCAGCTGAGGGTTTTTTTAATGCACAACACTCCTTCCTCTACATTTAGGTAAAAGCTCTCTGGGGTTTCTGCAGTGGTATGATATTCCTGGCTCTTGCTATTTTGTAACCTCACAGAAGCCTTAGATCTGCTCCCCACAGCAAGCCAGCTTAGCCAAGTAATCCTCCATTTCTATGTGATACTTTGCATTTGCTCTTTCTTACTTGTTTTAAGACATTTCTTGCACAGTTCCTCTGATTAATGAAGCTAATTTTGAATTCTTCTTGGTGTCTGTGGCATCTGCAGACTTCCTGGGTTTCATACCAACAGTAAGCTACACTGCCTACATCACAGAAGACCCTAATAATTATTCATTTTAATTTACTAATAAATTATTAATAAAATAATTAGTAGCTCCGGTCCTAAGGCATCTCCCTGTGTACCCAATGTGACAACACATCCTTCAAATTTGACTTGGAACCACTAACAGGTACTCTGAGAGAGCAACTTTCTGGTAAGTAACTTGCTTGCTTTATGTAAGTTTTAACTGAATTCTTTTTCCTAGCCTGATTCTTTGAACGCTATATGGAGCCTGTTTGTTTCCAGGGAAGAGAGTTGTTATTTTCAAGTGTTTCAAAAAAGAGTGTCTTATATTTTCACCTGAGATAGCCAACATCCATGTAGCATCCTTAAATTTAATCGGTCCAAAGGTCAAAGATGCCTTCCCTCCTCCTTCCTTTCACAAGGAAAGGAGGTGATAGTACAGCATAGTGAGGTGTTGGGAAAGCCATCATAAGTGTGTTATGCTGTTACAATAACCAGAACAGATGTCTTTCTATCTATCAGAAGAGCACAGCTGCTTGCAAAATAAATGGCAAGCTAAAAAGAGATTTACAGCATAAAAACCCCAAATCATTCTGTTGCAACCATAGCGACAGGAAGCTAATTATTACTAATCTAGAGTAGATTTGCCCTGTTGCAAAACAAGAAGTGCTCACATCTCTCAAAAACAGGCTGGTCTCCAGCATACACTTGATGTCAACCTGGGGTCTGTGTTCCTGCAGCTCCAGGTTCCTGGCTGCATTTGGTGTGGCCAGAGCTTCTGTGGATATGTGTCATTATCTATAAGCAAGCATCACTAATTTAATCATTAAGTAACTGGTCCCAGGTACTCAACACTGGTGAGGCTGCATCTTGAGTACTGTGTTCAGTTTTGGGCCCCTCACTACAAGGACAATGAAGCACTAGAGCATGTCCAAAGAAGGGCAAAGAAGCTCGTGAAGGGCCTGGAGCACATGTTTGATGAGGATCAGCTGAGAGAGTTGGGGTTGTTTACCCTGAAGAAAAGGAGGCTGAGGGGAGACCTCCTCACTCTCTACAACTACCTGAAAGGAAGTTGTAGAGAGGTGGGGGTTGGTTTGTTCTCCTAAGGAACAAGTGATAGAACAAGAGGAAATGGCCTTAGGTTGTGACATGAGAATTTAGATTAGATGTGATGAAGAATTTCTTTACCAAACGGGTTATCAGGCACTGGAACAGCTTGCCCAGAGAAGTGGTTGTCCCCATCCCTGGAGGTATTTAAGAATTGCGTAGACATAGTGCTGAGGGATATGGTTTAGTCAAGATCTTCTCAGTACTCAGTTAATGATTGGACTAAATGAACTTAAAGGTCTTTTCCAATCTAGGAAATTCTGGGATTCTGTGTTCTGTTTTTCCTAAAATTCATTGCTTTCCAACCTTCTGTACTGAGTTTGCATGGCAAGGATTTGGTGGTGAGGTGGGCTACAGGGGTGGCTTCTGGGAGAAGCTGCTAGAAGCTTCCCCTGTGTACAACAAAGTCAGTATAGCTGGCTCCAAAACAAAGCCACCGGTGGCCAAAGATGAGCCCATTGTCAACGGTGGTTGTGACTGGGATAACATATTTTGGAAGGGGAGAAAAAAATCCTGGGAAACTGCAACTGCAGCAGGAGAGAGGATTGAGAATATGTGAGAGAAACAACTCTGCAGACACCAAGGTCAGTGAAGGAAGAAGGGAAGGAGGTGCTCCAGGCCCTGGAGCAGAGATTCCCCTGCAGCTCATGGTGAAGACCATGGTGAGGCAGGTTGTCCCCCTGCAGCCCATGGAGGCTAATGGTGAGGCAGATATCCACCTGTAGCCTGTGGAGGACCCCATGCCACAGCAGGTGGATGCCAAAGGAGTCTGTGACCCTGTGCAAAGCCCATGCTGCAGCAGGCTGTTGTCAGGACCTGTGGACCAATGGAGAAAGGAGTCCATGCTGTAGCAGGTTTGTTAGCAGGACTTGTGACCCCACTGGACCGGTCTGTTCCTGAAGCACCACACACCATGGAAGGGACCCACACTGAAGGAGGGGAAGAGTGTGAGGAGTCCTCCCTCTGAGGAGGAAGGAGCAGCAGAAACAGCATGTGGTGAACTGACCACAAACCCCATTCCCCATCTCCCTGTGCTGCTTGTGATGGGTTGGGGTGGGGGGAGGTAAAGGATTCAGGAGTAAAGTTAAGCCTGAAAAAATAAAGGGAGGGAAGGTTTTCTAAGATATGGGTTTTTTTCTGATTAACCTACTCTGATTTGATTAGTAATAAATTAATTTTCCCCAAGTCATCTGTTTTGTTCATAAAGGTAATTGCTGAGTGATCTCTCCCTGTCCTTATCTTGACCCACAAGCCCTTCACTACGTTTTCCCTCCTCTGTCCAGCTGAGGAGGGGAAGTGATAGAATGGCTTTGGTGGCACCTGTCATGCAGCCAGGGTCAACCCTCCACACCCTCCCTCCCTCTGAGTCTGGTGGTGTTCTATAGACATTTGGTGCTATATCACAGACATATGAAAGCATTCTATATGAACATTTAGGTAGTAACACAGTTAAGTATTCCTCACCATGCAAGACAATCCTTATTAATCCTCCACTGGGACTTTGTCCTCTCTGTAATGCTCCACACATTTATCTCACACAAACAAAATATAGCTGGCTAAAAAATACCCAGAAAGGAAAGGTCACATTTACAGAGCAGGAAATATTGCCTTCCCCACAAGAACAACGAAGCACCCAGTAAATCCTTAGTAATGAAGAAATAATAAATTTCTGCCAGTATATACTGGTCTTACAAGAGAGGAAAGTTAAATTACTGCCGTCTGGTCTGGTGACATGAACCCCAGACGGCCGGATGAAGATTTTAACTTGTTGCTCATTCTCATTCTTTAGCTTCAGTGGAAGATGAATCAGGAACAGATGGGAGATCCAGTTTCAAATTCATCATTCACCAGCCCCTTTCCTAAACAAAAAATCATTAGGTTGACTTCAGGATTTGTCAGAACTTGCTGGCTGGTCTGGAAGCCAAGTTGTGTTGTTTGGGAGTCACTCTGCAAGGCACTGTGGTCACCCTCCCACCCTGCTCCATATGCCTTGACATGTTGGGGTGAATATGAATCAACCACCTCTAAACATTTGTGCAAACACTAACACACACTTTCCCTTGGACTTTTGCAGAAAAAAAATGTAAGAAAACCTGATCTCTGTGTGTTCAAATCCCCTTTCTCTGGCTTTGCATGCCACAGAATGGTACAACAAACAGAAAAGCAGGCACTGCGTACCAGGCTCTGCCAGAGCAACACTAGTCATTTGTAAGCTTGGGATGTAATTTGAGTTACTGTATGAATTTCCCAAGTGAATTAAGCACTACAATGTCAAATATAGATCTACACAGGAGAAAAAGAACACACCAGGAAGAAAAATTTCTTTGCACCTTCCCCTGGAAAAACAGACAGATGTGTTGGAAGCAGTCTGTGAGAGATAGGCACCTCTCTCAAGTTAATTTTAGGGGATCTTCTAGGCCCATTAGAAAAAACTGCCACAAGGAAGAGACCATAATCAGAGTTTCTTCACAGTTAGCTATCATACCTGTTACCTTGTGTTTCCCAAGTTAAAAAGGAAATTCACTTGGTGGAAAAAATGCTTTGTTTGTGTCTTTTTCCCACTGTAGTTAGATGCATGAGGACAAGTCTTCCAAGAATAAAGGAAGCAATCATAACAGTGGCATTTTCATTAAGTTATGGAGTCCTTTATAATAGCTCCAAGACTTGATTCAGTGAACTAGGAAGGCATACACTGCTTGTGCATGGTGTTTTCATTTCCTTTTGCCAAGGATTTACAGCAGTCTGAAATATCAAGTTATTAGAAACAGTTACCTAAGATGGAAACTTCTGTTGATGTCACCAGACAATTAGCTTTCCTGAACTATTTGCATATTTCATTCTGATTCATCCTGCATTTCATCCTAATTTAGCTAACACACAGTACTTAATAATCAATGAGATACTCCCCAGTTTTAGAATTAGATTTATACACTTGATCTCTGTCTGCATATTTGTTCCATGCATAAGGCTAGCAAGCTGCCTACCTAATGAACAACAGGAAGGATGCACATGGTTTTCCAGCAGAGAAAAAAACCAACCAAACAAACAAACAAACCAACACACATGCAAAAAACCTCACAACAACAACAACAAAACACACAAAAAAAAAACCACACCACATTCCTTCATTATTACAGTCCCTTACAGGCTTTATGATTCCCACTGTATTTGAGAGCAGTGAAATCATCCCAGTTTCCTAGGATGCATTACTTTTCCAGTTAGATATGTCAGTCTCATTACTTGATTGGTCACATTTTGTTTTCACACATTTTTTTGAATCCTAAAATTCTCTGTGTAGAAGTCATTCTTCCCTACCATGAGGCAGGACATGGTTTACCAAGACTACCCTGGACATATATTTGTCTAATAATATATTTTTAACTCTTAATTAATATACATCTCTAATCTTCCTTCCTGCTATTTCAGTCAACTACTTCTTGTTCAACAGTCTGTGAACAATCAATACATACATACATCAATATGATCAGCTTAATAACAATCCGTTTATTTTCAAAATCTTTAATAATGCCTCCCCTTCAGGCTCTTCCAGACAGAACAAACACAAATTTTGTACCTTTCTTTGCTTTCATCTGTTCATCTGTTGGGCAGTTCTACTCTGGACTTGCTCCCATTATGTGATGCTTAATATCTGGTTCCAAAAACCTGAAACAGGACATCACCTCCAGAGGCCTATTTCAACTAAAGATGTCCTACACTTTTTTTTCTAGAATCTGAAGCCTTCAAAAAGACAGAGAAAAATCCATAGTTATGCTGCGTGTCTCCTGCATCAAGCTGCCGTTCATTAACAGAATAGTATTTTTTTTTTTTTCCAGAGCTTGTATTGCTGAGCCCTATTCTATAACCCCATATTATATTCTTTCTGGAAGTACTGTAGCTGAGGTAGATAGACCCTCTTTTGTGTTTGTGCGGCTGAATTTCTCTTATGTGCCATGCTTTACACTTCTCTTCACTGCATTATATCCCATTATTAAGACTAAAAAATTAATCCAGAAAAAGATAAGTAGCAGTAAATTTTGCCTACCTAGTAGGTGGAAACTTCTGTGTAATTCTTGTATCTTAATTACACCAAGAGGCTGATAGTCATCAAGCTGTGACTAATTTGATAATGTTTAATTAATTTTTAGCAGTAGAAATTACTTAGACTGAAATTATGTTGTCCATATTTGAAACCTTTGACACAGTGGTGTGTGACACCTTAAGAGGTGCCAGATAGAGCAAGACAGAGCTGACTCATGTTAAAAACTGTAGCTAAGCACAAAATGAAGCTTTCTCTAGGTATATAAAAGTTCATATGTCGTGCCTGAGTTGAGATAGTCTGGCAGTTGATCAGAAATATGATAGAATCATAGAATGTTTTAGGCTGGAAGGGACCTCTAGAGGTCATCTGGTCCAACCTCCCTACACAAATAGGGACATCTCTACCTAGGGAAGGTTGCTCAGAGCCCCATCAAGACTGACCTTGAATGACTCCAGGGATGGGGCCTCTACCACTTCTCTGGGCAGCCCATTCCAGTGGTATATCACTTCTCATATTAAAGAACTTTTTTCTAATATCCAGTCTAAGTCTACCCTTTCCTAGCTTAAAACCATTGCTCCTGGTCCTGTCATTACAAACCCTTTTGCATAGACCTTCCCCCACATTCAGGTAGGCCCCTTTCAGGTACTGCAAGGTCACTATAAGGTCCCCCCAGAGCCTTCTCTTCTCCAGGCTGAACAGCCCCAGCTCCCTCAGCCTGTCTTCATACAAGAGATGCTCTATTCCTCTTATCATTTTGGTGGCCCTCCTCTGGACACACTCCAATATGTCTCCAATATGATGTTGGGTTCAGTGTTCACCCTTAGACTCATCACACTGGAGGCAGGAAAAATTTAGAGCAGAACCATGATTAGCCCTCAAAGATGAAAATTAATAGCATAAACCACTGGAAAAAAAAATAAAACAAACCCCAACCACAAACAAACACCAAAACAAACAAACCAACCAACAGGCAGAAACATGTATTACAGGAGCAGATCCTAACATCACTCACTTCAGTACAGCAGTTGGCACAGACACTGCCTCCTGGTATATACTGTGCTTGCAGTAACCTACTCATCGCAATGGGAGAATTACTCAACTCAGATCAGAGGAAAGTGGAGATCACATCCCAATCTCACTGGGCCCAGTAGGGTGTGCATCTCCCACTGCTGCTGTCCGTTGGATCTGCTATGCAGGTGCACAGCAGCATATACAGAGTTGGATAGAAAAACCTGTTAACTTCAACAACCCTGGTCCATGTGCCTGTCATGCAGGACAATTCCAGCCTGAAGAAGTTTTCCTGACCTCCTCCCATGTACACAGGCCTTCCTCACCTTCCACCACGGCTGCCAAACCAGCCTGTGTTAATTTTCCCTAACTTATCTTCCTGGTGGACCTTACCTGCAGCTGTTACAGCCTTCGTGGTTTCTCTTCTAGGAGCCACCAGGGCTCAACACAGTATTCCAGATAAAGTCTTACCATCGCTTTGTACTCTGCAGTGATTCACTTTGTATAACTGCCTTGTGCCATGGAATTCTGTCTCTGTTGGTTATTGCTTTTCTTGATAAGCTGAAGGGTCCTATTTGTTTTTTCTGAAATAAGGCAAGATGAGGGTTTGCAGTCATCCTACGCTCAACTAATCCATTTGCTCCTCCTCCTCTGTCATTTCCACTGCAGTGTCCCCAGACTAAATGAGAAAATTCTTATGATTAGTCCCAAAGTGTATGAACTTGCCCTTTGTTAGCTTGAATCTTATTCCATTTCTATTGCTTCACGTTGAAGGTCATTGAGTTCATTTGAACAATATCTCAATGCTCCTCTGTACTTCTATCTCCAAATTTTGTACCATCAGCAAATTCTTACAGCACCAAAGTTGCTAATGAAAAAATTACACAAAACTGAAGAACAGTCCTTCAGTAACTGGGCTAGAAGCCTACTTCCATTTAATATTCTGTTTTATCCAATTCTTCCCTCATTTTTCAACCGTATCTTCTTTTTAACTCACAACTCTTCATGTAATACTACATCAAATGGTTTAATGAAGACAGAAAATAAGGTCTGCTTTTCCCTTGTATAGAGCAATGTTTATTAAACAAAATAATTTTGTTTCATATGACTAACTTTCAGCAAAGCTAGGTTGTGTGTTGCCCTGATTTCTGTTTAAGCCCAGGCCTTTATTCTGTTCATTTCCTCCAAATAAGTGCTAAGCCTTTATACACCCCTGGGATCAGACCAGTGGAGCTACAGTTGCTCAGACTATCTTCTTTCATCCTAGTTTTAAATACAATAGAACATCTCCACATCACAAGACACATCTGTAATTGCCCTTACTGGAGGTCTTGGCTTTGCTGGACAACTGACTACTCCACCAACAAACAGACATTGTTCTGGCTCCATATGCTCTTTATAATGACTCGATAATCTTTCATTGGTTCTCCATATTATATGATGCAGCTACATGCTGCAGCTAGTCTGAAGATAAATCTATCATTTTGTGCTGCTACCAGTACTCTGTTTTCAGTGACACTGCATCATTTCATGGCAGATGAATATCTCATACCTCTGATAGTTGGTTTCTCTGGTTTTGATACACGTTTATTTTAACACAGTTACTAGGAACTTTTATCTTGTGCCCTGATACTGCTCTTTCAGCTCCTTCCTCTTTCCCCCTCAAACAGCAGAGATAAATCCTTTACAGAGAGAGAGGGAGGGTAAGGTTGCTTCAAGCCCCAAAGCAGCACATTGCTATGGAAATGTCTTAATTGTGGGATTCATTATTTCTGGTATAAGTTTTAACAGCACAGTCTGGCATGTTACCTGACAATGTCAGTTCAGGGAGGCAGACATTTCTTTCAGTGTGAATGACTATGCCTTTCATAAAAAGGGGTATCTGCTCTATGGCTATTTCAATAATTGGCTAATTTCATTTTGCATTATGAGGATGGCTGATGCCTCCTCATGTTATGATCTTGTAGATTACATGACTTTATAGTTATTCAATACAGAATAAGTAATTTTTTAAGAAAAACAAGGTATGTAAGTTGTTTTAGGGTATATCTCCCTGGTGCCTGCTATGGAATATACTTGTGGAATTTCAGTCTCTTTCTGCTTTGGGGGGATAAGGATAGATTTTCAGAAGAAAAAAAAAGATTCAAAGCAAACAAGACACAAAGATAACTAGGTCTCGAATGAGAGCAAATCAATGACCTAACTAGCTTCATTTTTTTTCTCAGAAACATTGTAATCAAGCAATAGTGTACATTTTTGTTTGTGTTTTGTTTCTATTATTATTTTATGTTCTATTGTTTTATATTAGGGTTTCAATAGAATATATCAAAATCCAAAACCAATAGGTATTCTTCAATCCCAGAATCAGAAAAATCTAAAAACTACTAACTGGAAAAACTTAAATTATACAAACAATGGGGGCTCAGTAAAAATCATAAGTCATTGCAAAACTAGCAGAGAAACAACCTAGTTTGGACCAGGAATCTCTGAATCTTCCCATTCAGATACCAACAAGACTACTCTTTTAATGTGTCTCTGCTAATTATTCCATAGCTGATGATCTTGTGAAGATTTACATACCCAGCAGTTACACCTGGATATATTCACGAGACCTTAGCAGTCATTACTTTTCAAGGAGTTTCACAGGCCTCAACAGGCTTGTGAATCAAAAGTATCCTTGCACTTCAAGTGGAAAACATTTCAAATTTGTCCTTCATTTTACCTAGAGAATAAAATTAGGACTCAAAATCACAGTGCATCCAGGGGCAAGACTGCCATGATGAAATTAAAAAGATACCAGCAAGCAAATCAGAAGCATCTAACATGTTTTTAAAAGCAATAAAAATAAGTCCTCATCTCCATGAAGGAGGAGGCCTAAAAGATAACCTGCCTTGAAGATGACCTTCAAAGGGAAAAAAGAAACAAAACCTGAGAATAACTACAAAGGCAGAATGCCCTCAATAAGCAAGACTTGCAGAGGTCATTCAGCAGATAGCTTACTACAAAATAAACTTTAAACAACTGTTTATAGTCCTTGCTGGATAATGCCTGATTTACCACTGTTACTCTGGAAAGTGCCAAACAGCTGGGGCAAATTACAATTAGCTGTGATGTGGAGAGATTCATGAAGGTCTGCGTTTTATAATAAAAAGTTTTTAAACGGTTCATATAATTTAGCAGCACAATCTTCTTGTAATATGTCTGTGTGGAGTTTCCGCAGACCTTAAGTGTCCATCACACAAATTAAAATGGTCATTTGCAGGAGAGATAACACAATTGAGGTGCAACTCTCTCCTGACTGCTGCTGTTAACCTTTGGTAGCCTTTGTGGATTTACACAATATCATACTGCTCTCTAAAGGCTCTGAATTTAAAGCAAAAGAGTAATGAGGGTGAAGGGTTAAATCACAGAAGGGAATAGAAAAGTATACATAAAATTTGGCTTTGTTACTGAAAACTTCATATGTGTATATACATAAATGCATGTGTATACATGAATATATTTACATACACAAATATATGTAATGTCCTCTCCCAAATAACTCTGAATCCTTTAAACAAAACATTTAAATACAGCAATGAACAAAACAGGAACTGAGAATGTGAGAAATAGAAAAGGAGGGCCATTTCAGTATCAAATGCACAACGTAAGTAAAGCGAATAAGTTGTGGCAAGCAAAAGTAAACTGTGGGCATTTTTTTCATCTCCCAGATTCCTCTTTTGTTCGACCTGCTGAAAATGTATTCCTAAAGTATCACTGAAAATTCCACTCCAACTGTCTGCGTGATCTATGCTCTCATTGAACTATTCAGCTGAGTTTAAGGGTAGGACATTTTCTAGGGACATTACTGCTCTTTTAGAAACTGAGCTCTTTTCTCTGCTGAGTCCTTTTTCATTTTTCTTCTAGCTCAGACAGGAGAGAGAGAAAAAAATCAACATGAAGACAACTCATTTCTTCATTCAGTTACATAAAAAGTATGAGGGAAAGGCCTGGATTAATTGTTACCTTTGAAACTATTACAGTGGAATAGATATCTTATAATTAGTTAGAGATTGATAATATCCACAGGCTGGCATACCGGGATGATGAGTACTTTGCAAATACACAAAAAGAGAGATCATCTAATGCTTTTGTATTCATAAAGTCCTTATGCCCTCTCCAGGCATGGGAAGCCCATACAATGAGAGAATTTGACCCTCAGGATGGCTTACAGAATTGCTAGTCCCCTCAATTACCCTGCTCACATATGGGGAGCTCAAAGAAATGCATCACACTATAATATGATTGTCCCTCATTCAATCTAGGAAGATCATTATCTCTGGAGTTAATAGTACAATATTTAACCCAGCAGAGTGTATTTAGAGTTGCTATTAAACAACAATATTGAACTAAGTAATAACCAGCCCTTGTCTCAGCTATTTATGATTCCAGCAATAGATTATATGCATCACTGGCTTTCTCTTCTGGCATCTGTAAACTCTTCTGACTAGTTAAATGCTCCAGCATTGATACTAGAAGCAGCAATCACTACATGCCGATTTGCTGCTAATGAAGGAAACAGATCCAAGACCTAGGGTCACCTTCCTTTATCCACAATGCATTCTAATTTTTTCTAAAACAAGGTTTATTTGGTAGGAAGAGAGGAGGAGAGGGAGCAGAGTTCTGCTGATTTTATTGTACCGCTCTGAAAAGAAAGCAAGATAAACAGATAATCATTTCTCTGTCTCCAATTTACATGAGACTTCTCCTGGTACTTATGCCTGCAAAGTCAGGAAAAATTGAAGTGTATGAAGCAGAGCCTCAGTGCTTCTTCATTTTGAGTCAAGCCAAACTGTGTGCATGCATATAAGTCGCTGCTAGAAGCTTCTATCGACATATAACCATCACTTTTTTCAACTCCAAGCTCTTTATGCTACAAAGCAGATGATAGAAAATTCATCAGATAAATCCCATCCAGCAAGGAAAAACAATTGCACTCCTGTGTTCCTTCACATTGATTACTTATAATCCCCCAGCAGCTGCCAAGGGATGGCACTGGCAGGGAAGCTGGTTGTCAATACAGCCTAGTGGGTTATTCCACCAACCTTCCCGAAGAAAAATTAATTCCTGTAAATTGAGAACATAAAAATCTTGAAACGTGTGCTAAAAAAAACCCTAGACTGGTACTTCCTCAAGCTAGACCCATATACAACCTGTTGGGCCCCATGAGGGTAATATGTTTATACACTGTTTAGATGGGGTTCACAAATGCTGTTGCAATGTTTTTATTTCCTTACTTTTCCCTGTACTTCAGCCAAATCTGTTACTTTTCCCTTCTTCTGAAATGCCACACTTTCTGGTTGGTGCTAAATACCCATCATGCTCCACCACAGAGGTGGTCATATTTCAGGAGGAAGGGTGGATGGTATTCCTTCATCATGAAGTACCACATATGCAAATAAAACAATGAAGTAGTGAGTTAACAAGCATTCAGGAGTGCCTATATTAGTGCCAAGATGACAATCTGTAGGAACAGAACACTTTCCTTCAATTCTCTTCCCTTCCTTGCCAGCAACAACCCCAATCTCACTCACAACCCAGTGCTTCACAGCAGTGCTTAAACTAAGAGAGCTTTCCTTGAATAAACTACTACTGGGGGTACTATGGAAATGGCAGGTGCAGAAATCCCAACTGTCATCCTAATGAAAGGCTGCAGTGATGACAAACACAGGCAAATTCATTATGCAAATGAGCATTGGTTCCTGATACGGGTGCTGAATAGATCTCTTGTTTTATCTCACCTCCTTTCTCATGCCCTAGCAAGCTCCTTGCTCTGATCATCATCCGCAGCAGGGCACAAACTCCACCTGCAGGTGATATTGAGTGAGGATAGTTGATTAGTGTGAAGATCAATTAGATCTTCATTGAACTTAGTCTGGAGATAGGAGCCCATGAAGAAAGGACAAAGTCACTGAAAGAGCTTGTAGAATTACAGGAGAGGACAACACAAGGAAAGTCTAGGAATTACAAGGCAAATAAGAACAGGTTAAGAAAAGCCCTAGAGACTTGAATACTTTCTTACAAATATGTGGATTTAAGACACATTGTTATCTGTTAGGAAGGAATTTGAACTGTCTCAGAGAGAGGCCTGAGGATGAATTGCAACCAGAGCCACAACAGTCTGTACTTTTCCCTCTATTTCACTCATTTCCAGCAGCAGTGTTAAGGAGGATGTAGTTTTATGGTACGGTTAAAACTGAGCTTAAGAGCACTGCACAAATAGCCTGATAGAGGTGTACATGTATGCAGAAATGTGCAGGTAAAGTATCATAAAAGCTCAGCCATTTGACAAAATGGCTTTGAAAGGTTATATTATACACAGCTGTTTATAGATTGTTTTAAGGTAAAAAAGACCCATGTTTATACTGCAGTATCAAAGTCTCGATAATATTAATGGCAACACTTCACCTAGGAATTCCTCTACTCAGCTAAATAACGTCTAGAATGGTTAAAACTCCCCTCTTAGAAAGAAATCTCATTGCAATTTAAGGTTTGAAAGTGATGGAAAACTTTTCCTCTGAGCAGTCAGTGAAGATCATTAATTAGCTCTTCTGTTAAGAAAATAAATAAATGAGAATTTTTTAATTCATCTAGTTTCAATTTCCAGCTACTGTTTTTTCTTACAACTTTGTCTAAAATTAACGAGCCCTCTCTCACCTCTACGCTATATACTAGATATCTCCACTGGAGATACTTTGAGAGTGCAATCCAGTTACCTTTTAACCTTATTATAGACAGGAGCAGCAAAATCTCTCCTATGATGCCTCCCCATTCACTTTTTAATGCTGAGCTTTAGGGAGCACTTCTACAAGTGACAAAGTAATTTTTTCTGGTTTGCAATACAGGGCTCTCTTGGGGGATTCTGCAGTAAGTGCCAGAAATGGTGGCTGTTCGCAGACACAGAGCTCTGGGATGTAGGTGAGGGCTGAAACTGTCTGATCAACTTATGTACCTCAACATTCAACTTGTGGATACAACCGTTCCACGCTCAGGTCACAGAAATCCTTAGCCTAGACATGAAGATCCAAGCCTCAGCTCTCACAGCTCTCGGCCAGCCATGCCCCAGCTGCATCAGCAGAAAGAAAACACAGACTTAAGAAATGATGTGAACAGACAGTGAAAGTGCAAGGGGCACCAGGCAAGAAGGATTCAGCTGACATCTCTTACCTTTACAAACCCTGACACTTAGGTTTCTTTTCCTCCTTTTGAAATCAGAATGACACCTGTACTAACAAATCCAATAAGTGTATGGGATCAAGCCATAAACTTAGGCACATAAAATATTGTTAGAGGAATATGAGTTGTCAGTCTCATTAGTTTTAAATAAGTTTACCACATAGAATTACATCTTTAGTCTACACTATGGATTGCTCTGAAGAATGCAAATACCAAACCCTCTATCAGAGGACAAAATTAGCTTAGTAAGTTTGTTGTTTAATTTTTTTTTTTTTCCTATTTCCACTCTTCTCTAACCTTCCCTCTAGTAGGTAACAAATAATTTTTTCATTTTTTTTTTTCTTAAATCGCATCAATGTAATTCCATTTTCACTGTTACTGGGTTTTATCGAGGCCTCAAGAAACAGAGATGTAAAGAGATGTTGGAGAAATCTTAGAGTATCTCTCTGATACATTTCTTATTTTTCAGATTTTTTTTTGAGTTATCCATATAACATCCACACACAAAATGCTTTTCAGCTATTACAAACAGGAAGCACTTTTAATGCAATGTTTATGCTTGACTGTGGAGACTCCTACCAACAAAAGAGAAACCATTTTAAGTCAATGGAGCATAAACCTCATCGACTGTGAAAGGAAATTAGGACCTTAGCTGTCTGCTGCAACTCTTATAGCTTCACCTGCTCCCAAAGAAAACCAATCATGCTATATCCCAGTACACTAGCAAGAGTGGAACCCTTTTACTAAATCAAGTTGAAGCAATTTAGAACCAAATAAAGAAGGAAATAATATGCACACATGAATTTTTGCAGACTTATAGCATTCCACACTGTCCCAAGGAATAGTCCCTTGTCCTGAGATTGCCTGTCTGTTAGGATTATTTAAAAGTTTCAGACCTAACTAGATGCTCCAGTTGCTTCTGTGGTAAATCACTGGAAAGTCCACCAAATAGTACTGGAGAGAGAAGTGAAATTCAGGACAAGACGTAAAATTCTTTAAATCAGGGTAGTCAGCTCCTAGCCCTTACAGCTCTTTAGAGAAGAGACATAGAATTCTTAAATACACCAAAGGTAGGATTCATACACCAATATAAACTGTATAATACCATATAAAAAGTCTATAACCAACTGCTTATGCTGGTGTCCAATTTCCCTCTTTCTGCAAAGTAGAGACAATGGGCAATTCCTTCTAAAACTGGTACCCAAAATAGGTAGAGTTGCCATGTGATTTTCATTGGGCAGACAAGGACCCTAGCTAATTAATCTGCTTTTGAGACATAAATTTTTGTTTGTTTAAATTACAAGACATAAATCCTCATTACCATCTATTTTGGTTTTACACCTCAGATCGACTTTTCATCCTGGGAGAGGGATTTTACTGAAGAGTCATTCAACTATCAAATAATTAACAAAGATTTACAAATCCCCAGCACTCAACAAGTGTGATACACTCTGCCTTCCCCAAGAACAGGTGTTTTCATGGATATCAGTCCATCAAGTCATTACAGTCCCTAGTACTATTCTAAGAAACAGTAGATAAAAGGGAGAAAATTACTTATTTTAGCACTTTGTGACTTACACAAAATATTCCCAAACTAATATTGTTGGAAACTACACAACTGCCTGAATATGTCTCTCCAAAGGTATTAATAAAATCTCATATGAAGACCCAGAATGGGAAATCCTTAGTCATTACTGTGATCTTAATTGGCATTGATTTGTCGTCTACCTGAGAGCTCTTTGTTTCCACAGGGAATACCTATTTTCACAGGAGTAGAATAGACATCAATTCAAAAAGCAAATGAAACTAAAATTAAGCATTTCTTTAGCTTGTTTCTGAACAACCAAATAATTGACAGGAGCATTACTCATCAGAGAATCTGAAGAGTAAGTCTCCTGAGAGCAGTCCTTTTTTTCCTCCTACTCAAAAATGCACATACATTTCTTTTCATTCTTTCCTCTGGGCATAAGGCATCAAAAAGGAATAGAACTTCCTAAACATGTTCACAGTTTAAATGTGCTGTATGCTTGGATATTAAATCAGCAGTTCTAAGTAATTGTAAGCAGACTGTACACATCCATACGTAGTAACTGACAGAATGTATAAATAGGTATCTCCAAGAGGAAAGAAAACTTTGACACCTCACGATTATGCAAAGAGTACATGAATGTGCAAAAGCAAGCCAATGTAATCCAGCCACATTTAACTGATGTAATGTCTCATGCAACACTGGTGTCACAATTTCATGAGCTAACAGGAGGCAGAGCCTGACCTGAAAACTTAATTAATATTACAAGTTATTTCAAATTAAACCAAAAGATTTTCAGTGAATCTTGGTCTGGTTTTCATCCAGCTCCAAGAAGACATTTATCTGTCACCTGGGTACAACCATGGGTAAGTCCCATAATGACCCTGGACCTCTGAAAGTGAAGGCAGGCTTTGGATGGAATCCACAGGGTCTGAAGCAATTCACTATTACTTGATGACCTGGAAGAAAAGGAATAATAAATCTGACCTAGCTCAACTATGCACCTGATGGTTTGCTTGCAAACAGTACTTGCTTTTCCCTGTGAATGAGATGAACCTGTGACCTGGTATGTATCAGATGAGCATTTCAATTCATCTGGAAGTCAGAAGAGATTAGCAGCTGTAGCTCCATTCTCTAACTGTACATGGCTTGTAATTAGATGGTGTAGAGGCACAGAGTATGTTGCAGTTCTTGGCATTCATAATCTTCACAAGTGCTTGTTACAAGGAAAAAAAACCCAAATAATCAAAGGGGAGAGCTCAACAGGAAAAAAACCAAACTTATTTTAAGCCAATTCAGTTGCTTTTTCTATTGCCCATTCACACTAATTCTCTATGATGACACTATGGGAACTGGCCCACCAGTGAGTTATTTCATTCAAATTTGTCCCATACAGAATCCTACAGTGATACAGAGAAAATAATTTAATTCCTTGGATTCAGTAACAATCCAATAAAGAGTGTAATTTTGCAGAGACATCATATTCCACCGAGGAAAGGTCTGTAGAACTTAAGGCAGCAAAGAAAGGAAAGACAGCTTTCTCAGAGAAAGTAAGAAACTGGGCTTCTGGCTGGAGCAGCCTCAAGTCCTGTGGCAAAGCCTGATCCAAAGCAGGTCTTTTCACCAAGTTCAGCGGATCTCACAGCATGGGCAAAGTATTCAGCAAGTCCTAGGCCTGAGCATTTATTCCCAGAATTACCGTCAGTGAGTTAGAAATAATTAATCTATAATAATACATATAGGAAAAGTAAAAAGAAATACACTTCTGTCTCTTCCAGCCTAGTTTTAAGCTTGATCTAATGTGCTTTGGTTTCTTCCTTAACCTCAGCTCATACAGCTGCTTTTCTTTCCCTCCACCAAGGCTTGCCTTTCCCAAAAGGCTGGGAAGATGTAGGTAATAATCAAACCACTAGCAAAATACCATGTTTTGGCTTACACTCTGCCCTCATCTGTACTGATATGGATTGTGCCAGTCTGTATCTGACACCTCAGTAATTTCATAACCTGAAGATCAAAGAGAGCGGGTCTAGCCCATCATTGAAAGACTGCCAAATCAATACTGTTTGTTTTATAGATATTCAACCAATTGTATGTCTGGCCTGCTGTGTACCAATGTGAAGTTAAGCACTGTATTAAACCACTAATTTTCAGGGTGGCAAAGGAAAGTTTAGGGAGAAACATAAAAAAAACCTACTACATTTTAAGAATTCCCAGAACATCCAGAACAGATCTGCTTCTTGTTTAGTCAAACACTGAAGAATTTCAATAACCAAGATTAGAGATTTTCTAATTAACAACAACAGAATGGTCTTATTTGAATAGGGGAATAATTTAAATTTCCTTCATTAAATATATATTTATACTGTATCATAATTTCACTTCCTTTCCATTATACATTATTCTATTTTGCTGCAGAATGAGAAGCCACAAATCACCAGTGCCACACCGGTGTCAATATTTAACATACTTGTTGATTTCTTTGCAGAGTCTCCCTTGTCTTTGTGAAAGAGGCTTGAAGCCCAGCTATTAATCAGGCTCATAGCTTTTTCTTAACTGTGTGACAAAGTAGCAACCAGGTTTCCCAGTTAGGATCCAATGGGATATGTAATCAAGTTGGGTTATCCAAGAGAGGATCGGCATTCAATTAAAGTGTATCTATATTCCCATTATACCAATGTTTTTAGGACTAAGCAGTCGTTACAAAAATCAAATTCAATTTAAGAGAAGAAAATTTACTCAATTTAATTTGTCAAGGGAGTGATTATATTCTTACAAAGATGTAATTTCCTTATGGAGATCAGCATATACTTGGAGAACACAGTTAAGCTTTCAGTTCTGAAGCTCCTTCATCAAACCCCACAGGTTACCACAGATGCAAGAGCAGTAAAACCCACTATCAGAGAGCAAAACTGCTGCACTGCAGTCACGCCAAGTGTAAGAGTCCTACTACACCCTACACAATAAAACCAGAGTTGCTGCAGGATGGAATTCAACTATGAAGCACATTACTACCCTGCTGCACCAGAACAGAGCACTGTGGTAAAGATAATTTAATATTTTGCACTAACACCTTTAATCTGAGCAGTCCAACATCTCAGTCATGAGAGAAATTCAAACCACAATATTAATCCCTAGGACTCGTTGTATTTAATGCCAGACTGGCAGCTTTTAAAAGGCAAGCCCTGTTACTGATCCCTAGATGTGTGACCCCATCAGATCTGAACTGACATCCATGGTCTGCTTGCTCCCTAAAGACTCTCTTGGGAGGCTGATGTCATGAGCAGCAATTAGTGTTAATTTAGATGAGATTCGTTATAATGCAGACACCTAAGATAAACTGAACTAGGAGCATTAATTCATTTCACTCAGATAAATGAACGGCATTAGTGACAGCTTTCAGGTAGTGTAAACAAAGATGACTCTAAACTAATGACTTATGTAGAGGTCTCTTCATCCTGAACCTTATGTTCTTAGTTTGAGGGAGAAAATGACAAGATGACAAGCAGTTTCACTCTTTCCTTTGTTATTAATGGGCAACAATTTAATGAGCAGTTAATTGAGACTTCAGCCACATTCATTAACCATCTACTATTATTACACTTACCTCAAGCAAGACATGTATATTTTGCCCCCAGCCTCCCCTTAACTTAGATGTCTCAGTGGTTGTCTGACCAGCTTCCACTTTACTAGCTCAGAACCCCAGATATAAATCACTGGCAAGTCCAGTTTGCAGCAAAGAGTTAAGAGTCTCACAGATTGTTTAATAAAGGTAGTGTCATTTTCAGTTATACAGCACAAACACACTAGTAAATTCTACGTCACATCACCAAGGAAACTCACTGCAATAATTCAGTCAAAGCCAAAGAGAGGATTTCTACAACAGTTTAATAATAACAATGTGTTCTTCTCTGTTGCCCTTTATCCAAGGATATCAGTACTTTTCACTCATATTAATTCATTTTATTAACACAGCTTCAGAGTGTAATTTCAGGAAATTAATTGAGTATGACATTCCTGCATATCCTAACTGTTGATCCCTTGCCATCTCTCTGCAGACCAAGAAAACTCCCCATGAGCATCTCCAAATCACATGGTAAGAAATTCCTTCCCCCACCCTATGCTTTATACAACTAGCATCTTGGACGTGTCAAATGTAAAAATTAAGGATGTATAATATTTTTGTACCTACTTTGCAGTTCATCCAAATTCTCTTTTATAGACCCCAGTAAGAAGTGCACCAGCATAGAATACATAAAGATAGAAATTACAAAGGCTACTGAGTAATGAAAGACATAGATAGTTGGGATTATTTTTTAACCATGACTCTTATCCTATGTATTTGTATCCAGAGCTCCTGTAATGACATAAAACAGTGGATCATGACATCCACCCAAACTGCTGTGGTCAGAGAGAAAAAGGACTTTATAGTGGTAATCAACCAGAGCCACTGGCTCACAAGATCTTCCTTCCCTAGAGATGCTTTATCACATGTGCCACGACAGCACATTTTCCTGCTCCCTGACTTGGGTTCCCTATTCAGGAAAACAGACTTATTCTGTTTACTGCAAGACTAGTGTACAGACTGATTCTTTCCTGGGCTTTTATATCCTAGCACAGGAGACAAAAGAAAGGCAGAGTAGTGCCCAGGCACTTCAGGAACTGACAGTACCAAAACTAATGGCTGCAGCTCATATTTATTGCTGCCTTTAACTTGTTTTTATTTCATTCTTTTCTCTCTATTTTCACATAGGTCAACTTGACCTATGCTCAGGTCACTGCAAGCCTCTTTATTGACTTTGTATCTTCAGTGAAGATTCATCCTCCTACTTTTCTAAATGTTAGTAGTCTCTCTTCTCTTGACAAATATGGATTTTTAACACTGCCTTTAGCATGTTCAAATATAAATCCTTATGTGCTGGAGGGGACATTGCAGGGGGAAAATGGGAAAAGAAATCACGTGTGTTGCCTGGACAAAAGGACTGACCCACTGCACACAGTTTGAGAACATTCCCCCCAAAACAACTGAGGAACACACAAGCTATAACCCCATTTTTAATGAGACAACCGTGATTTCATGCACAAAGCTAACTATTGATCTGACCATCACTGGCAGGGCGAAGGTGCAGCTTCCCCCCCCTTCCCACCCACTTCCCTATAGCCTGTCACTTTCAGAAACATGACGCACACAAGTAGCACATAGCTGAAATGCCACAGGAGGTACAAAGAGTGGTTTAGAACACAGGACTGCTATGGCTTGCACAAGAAACCCAAACCTACTAGCTTGTTCCATAGCTGGACATTTAATCCATACCAGCACTTGCTCTCACCTGGGTTTGATCAGTGTTTATTCAATGCTAAATACAGTTCACTAGGAGGAGAGCCAGCCCTCCTGGTTTTCTTCACTGTTCTTTACCTTACAATGGTAGAGGTTGGAATAGACCTCTAGAGATTATCGAGTCCAACCCCCCCTGCCAAAGCAGGATCACCTAGGGCATGCCACTCAGGAATGCATCCATGCAGGTTTTGAAAGTCTCCAGAGAAGGAGACCCCACAACCTCTCTGGGCAGCCTGTTCCAGTGCTCTGCCACCCTCACAGTAAAGAAGTTTCTCCTCCTGTTGAGGTGGAACCTTTTATGCTCAAGTTTATACCCATTATTCCTTATCCTATTACTGGGCACTACAGAAAAGAGATTGGCTCCTTCCATTTGACAGTGAACCCTCAGATATTTATAGACATTAATAAGATCCCCTCTCAGTCTTCTCTCAAGACTAAACAGCCTCAGTTCTCTCAGTCTTTCTTCATAGGGGAAATGCTCAGTCCCTTAATCAACTTCATAGCTCACTGTTGGATTCTCTCCAGTAGATCCTTGTCTCTCTTAAATTGGGAAGCCCAAAACTGGATACAGTATTCCCAGTGTGGTTTCACTAAGGCAGAATAGAGGGGAAGAAGAACCTCCCCCCTAGACCTGCTGGACACAGTTTTCTTAATGCAATCCAGGCCACAAAGGCACATTGCTGTCCCATGGTTAACTTTCTATCCACTGGGATTCCAAGGTCTTTCTCCATCGTG
>JAAGNO010028543.1:192914-208358 GCA_033439905.1 Ceryle rudis | reverse complement strand
AGTCCAGGTATACAACATCTACTGCTTTTCCCCCATCCACTAGATGGGTCACCTGGTCATAGAAGGAGATCAGGTTGTTTAAACAGGACCTGCCCTTCATAAACCCATGATGGCTGGGCCTGATACCCTGATTCTCCTGCACTTGCTGTGTCATCACACCCAAGATAAACCATAATTTTTCCTGGTATTGAGGTCAGACTGACAGGCCTGTAGTTTGCTGAATCCTCCTTTCTGCCCTTCTTGTAGATGGGCATCACATTGGCAAGCCTCCAGTCATCTGGGACTTCCCCTGATAACCAGAACTGTTGATAAATGATGGAGAGTGGCCTGGCGAGCTCCTCTGCCAGCTCCCTCAGCACTCTTGGGTGTATCTCGTCAGGTCCCGTAGACTTGTGGGTGTCTAGTTGACTTAGCATGTCATTAACTGCTTCTTCATGGATTATGAGGAGATTATTCTGCTCCCCATCCTTGTCCTCCAGGTCAGGGGATTGAATATCCTAAGGATAACTGGTCTGGCTGCTGAAGACTGAGGTAAAGAAGGTATTAAGTATCTCAGTCTTTTCTTCGTCTTTGGTGGCGATATTCCCCCGTGCATCCAATAAGGGATTGGGATTCTCCTTGGCTCCCTTTTTGTTGTTCATGTATTTATAAAAACATTTCTTATTAACAGCAGTGGCCAGACTGAGTTCTAGTTGTGCTTTTGCCCTCCTAATATTTTTTCTGTATAACCTAACTAAATCCCTGTACTCTTCTTCAGTAGCCTGACCCTATCCATCCAGAGATAGTAAACTCTCCTCTTTTTCCTCAGCCCCAGCAAAAGCTCCTTGTTCAGCGATGCCGATCATTTTCCCTGGCAGTACGTCTTGCGGCACATGGGGACAGCCTGCTTCTGCGCCTCCAAGAGCTCTTTCTTGAAGAACATCCAGCCTTCCTGCACCCCTTTGCCCTCCAAGATTGTCTCCCAAGGGATTCTCTCAACCAGTGACCTAAAATGCCTAAAGTCTTCTCTCCAGAAATCCATGGTAGCAGTTTTGCTGACTCCCTTCCTTACTTTACCATGGATAGAAAACACTATCATCTCATGGTCACTAAGCCCAAGATGGCCTCCAACCATCACATCACCCACCAAACCTTCTCTGTTAGTGAATAGCAGGTCTAGTGAGGCACCTTCCCTGGTGGGTTAACTTATCATCTGAGTTAGGAAGTTGTCTTCTACACACTCCGGGAACCTCCTAGACTGTTTTCTCTCTGCTGTGTTGTATTTCCAGCAGATGTCTGGGAAGTTGAAGTCCCCCATAAGGACAAGGGCTGGAGTTTTTGAAACTTCTGTCAGCTGCCTGTAGAATTCTTCATCAACCTCTTCATCCTGGATGAGTGATCTATGACAGACTCCCAACAGGACATCTGGCTCATTGGCTTTCCCCCTCATCCTTACCCATAACCATTCAACCATGCCATTAGAGTCAAGTTCCACACAATCAAAAAACTCCCTAACATACAGAGCTACTCCGCCACCTCTTCTTCCTTGCCTATCCCTTCTGAAGAGTCTGTAGCCATCCATTGCAATGCTCCAGGCATGAGAGTCATCCCACCATCTTTCTGTGATGGTGATTATGTCATAACTGTCCTGCCCCACAATGGCTTCCAGCTCCTCTTTTTTGTTGCTCATGCTGCGTTCATTAGTGTACATGCACTTGAGCTGGGCTATCGATTTCACCGCCAACACTGGCATATCATCCTTAGGTTCAACTCCTGTAAGTGTGGTTCCATCCCCTTCCCCCTTCATGCCTAGTTTAAAGCCTTTTCAATGAGCCCTGCCAACTCGTGCAAGAATTCTTTTCCCTCTTTGAGACAGGTGAACTTCATCTGTCACCAGTAGGCCCAGTGCTATGTAAATGCTTCCATGATTGAAGAAACCAAAATTCCACCTGTGGCACCATCCTCTGAGCCATGCATTGATCCCGTGTGCTTTCCTATTCCTTTCAGTGTACACTGCTGCCACTGAAGGAATTTACAAGAAAACTACTTGTGCCCCCGATCCTTTTACTAGTCTTCCCAGTGTTTTGAAGTCTTTTGTAATTGCCCTTGGACTTCTGTCTTCAACTTCATCACCTCCCACTTGGATAACCAGTAAAGGATAATAATCAGAGGGTTGTACTAGTCTAGGAAGTTTCCTGGTAACATCTCTGATCCAGGCTCCAGGAAGGCATCAGACGTTCCTGTGGGATGGGTCTGGACAGCATATGGGGCCTTCTGTTCCCCTCAGAAGGGAGTCCCCTTCTTCTTTTTTTAATAGCAGAAGTTCTAATGCTTTAGGCAGACTGAGTCACTCTAGATGATCCTATGGATGGTTCTTCTGCATTCTCATCTGCCTGTCCCTCAACTTGCAGTGCCTCATACCTGTTGTGTAAGGGCAGCTGTGGAGGTGGGGGAGGGTGTTCACCTGCCTCCCCAAGCAGGGACCTGCATCCACTCCACATCTTTTATTAGGTGCCCTCCTTCTACCTGGTGACTGGAGGGGAAAGGATCCTCTTCTTGTTGTTTAGTCTTAGCCTGCTGCCTTTGCCTCAGGGTTTGGCTCCACCGATCTATTTCGTTCTCACAATCTCTGATTCTTCTTAATGTTTCTACCTCCTCTTTCAGCTCCACCACCTGGCTAAGCAGGTCATTAATCTGATCACACTGCACACAGGTAGTGTCATCGCCTTCCAGTGGTGCTAGTGCCAGGGTCAGGCACTCCCTGCAGCCAGAGACCTGCACTGTCACGTGTTTGAGCAGGAGCTCAGTCTGGGTTGCTACATCCTTCCTGGAAGTGGCTTTTGGATGTGTTCTGACCATGCTGGGTCCTCTTCTGGGACGGCAATACCCACTTTTTATTGTTATATAATTGTACTTGGGTTTGTGTGTGGGGGGGGTGTTGTTGTTGTTGTTTGTTTTCAGTTTTGTTGAATTTATGTTTTAATTTACTCATCCTTCTTAACATAGAGGCTGTCTGGCAACTGCCAGTGTTTGTATCCCACTGCCACACTCCACAGCCCGGCCCCTACACACACTGCTGGCAGTGTTTTACCGAGATGGCTGTAGCTGTCTCGCTGCCTGTGATATGGCGGCGCTTCCAGTTTCACCATGTTTAAATCTCTCGCGCCTTCCCAGCAATGCCCCCCTGCTGTGTCACTCTCACAAGCACGCCTGCAAGAGTTGCAGACTCCGCTGCTCTTCACTGTCTCTCTGGGTTGTTGTTTAATTAATTTTGTAGTGTTCTAGTGAAGTTCAATAGCTGACTAATGCTTTGGACAAAGGATACTTTTGTTAGAGACATGTTTTCTTTGAAATAAAAACATACCAGTGTTAAGACACTGACACCCTGTCCCTTGACCATCACTGTTGGCATAGGCAGATTGCCGGCCTCCTTTCCCCTGCCACCCTACCCCTTGACTGACATTAGCAGAATAGGCAGCATGCCACCCACAGTATCTATGTGAGGTATGATCATCTCAAATCACAGTGCCATTGCTGGAGCCAAGGGGTGTTGTGGCTGTTAACCACATTCAAAAGTCATTTACATGGCTGTGTGTTGCTGCTGGGTGACCCGGACACCAAGTGTCCACCAGGGTCATGGTACCATTTACAATGCCATGTTTGCTATCAGTGGTTGGGTGAGTCACCATAAACCAAAAAAGTTTTGGTTTATAATATGTTGTCAGACTCTATCCCTGTTTGCACCACGGACACTCAACAGATAACCTGTCAAAAAAGCACAGGGCAGCATATTTGGCATCAGAAACATGGGTGCCCAGTGTGGCTTCTTCTGTCCCCATTTGAATTCCAGCTGCCATATCCATCTCATCACTGAAGAGCTGTAGCCCCTCTTCCTAAATGGTAGCTGTAGTAAAACCAGTTAAGACTGGGACATATTTGCTCTGTTTGATACCCTTCTTTACCTCCTGACAGCAGCATTCCTCATAATTGCTGTGTGAAGAATCAACAGTTGGAAGGAAGGAAGGAAGGAAGGAAGGAAGGAAGGAAGGAAGGAAGGAAGGAAGGAAGGAAGGAGAAAACCTCCTGAGACCAGCTTCACCCATAATTTTCAAAAGCCTGGTTTATTTTTAAACTTTTTACTTTCCTGGTGACATTGTCAGAGGAATCCTTGTTGGTCTTTATAAGCATGGGTTTATATCATTCTAACTGACTTTGGTTTTGTTCATCTCCTCTTCTCTTCCAGTGGAGTTTTTATACTGTGATTTGGCTTCCATGAAGTCTATACGGCAATTTGTGCAGCGGTTTAAAGCAAAGAATTGTCCACTCCATGTTCTGGTGAATAATGGTGAGTTCTGGGGTTTTTTTTACATATCAGCAAAGGAAGATGTGACAAAAGGGGCTCAGGTCTATCACTTCACATTTCAGATTGATTTATCTGAATCATATGTCAGTTTACAATATGGCTACATTAACAGGTCTTTCTAGGTGTTGCATTTTTCTGAGAGATTGTCAGCTGAGCAGATTGAACACTTAAGTGCCACCCCTGATCATGACGTTATTGCAAGTTTTGTTCCTTTGCTGTGTTTTTTGTCTCTCCAACACTAAAAATCATGGGATTGCACAAGAATCTGAGTATCCCAAATAATAATAAAAAGCTATGCTTTATGTCTGTAGAAAACCTGTCCTTTCATCTTTATTTACTTGCTCTCCCCTTATATTTTCCCTTTATAAATATATGTGTTTACTGTTACTCCTGGTGAGCTGGGTTGGGGGGTAAATCCATCTGAAGTATAATTTAGCAAATTATCCAGTGACCTGAGAGCAGCCACTGCTTAGATCAAGGTGCTGCTGAAAAATTGTCCATAAAGCTGAGTCCTCAGTGGTCAGAGAACAAATAAAAAGGACAACATTTCAACATTTATCTTGCATTCATACAGTTATCAAATGAATCTCATTACTCTTAGGGATTTTAACTTTCGTTATTCACATACTTGCCATCTAATTATGTTTTATAGCCACAATATTTTTGGAAACCAGCCCATACAATAATTTTCCTCTGAAAACCCTGCATGCTCTGCATACACTGTCCTAAAGGGGAATTTTCACTTGTCTGTTTAACTAGGGGAAAAACCCGCCAGCAACAATTTAGGCTTCTTTTAGAAGTTTTCTGCTGTTATACACTGCTGTTCTTGTTTTCCCAATTATTTGCATGTATTTTTGTTAAGACATCCCAAAGAACATTTTCTGTTTTCCTGAGCACCCTTCAGTCCTACTGAGGGCAAACGTGCTGTAAATGAAGGGGTTTATTACATTTGTTGATGCCTTAAAGAGGTCTCAGTAACACAAGCAAATATTGCAATAAAAATTCAAGAGTATTTTATTTCCTGATTGGCATGAAACATTCATGAAATGTTCAATTAAATGTTCATTTTTATTTGATTAGTCAAAAAAGCTACCATTATTATTTTAATTGTGCAATAATTAAAAGTAGAGGATATTTAATCCTGGTTACAAGATCTTTCCAGTTTTACATGCCTAATTTTAAGAATGCAGAGTACAAACTGTTACACAAGTGGGAACAACAATATTCGTAAAAACAGCATGTTGAAAAAAATTTTTTTGAGATCTATGTACCTGTCAGGCATAGCCTGCCTTCCACCAGTTATCTGCACAAGCAAAGTCAAGACTGTATCTCAGAGGCTTGAGGGCAGCTTGGGGAAGAAATAATGGGGCTGAAGAAACAGCACAGTTGGGAAACCCTCTTGAATAAAAGATTTTATTCTGCTGTAGCAGCTGCTAGAGCAGGATCCAGTTAAATATGCCTTCTTAATTAAGAAACAAAGTTATACGAAAATAAATCTTCTAATATGCCTCATATTATACGAGACCAAAAAGTGTAGGTCCAAAGCTTCTTTAAAGAAAGAAGATGGAGACTAATATTTGCTTGAATCAGTCTATATTTTCGTGACCTACAAAAAGGGCATTTGATTTCACTTACCTTTGGTTCCCAAATACAGTTGGCAAGAGATATCTGTGGTTTGAGAAAATGCTGTCAGAAACTACAATGAAATGAATTGTCCAACTCTGCTTTTTGCTGTATCTATGAGAATCACAGAAGCGATCATGTCCAAATTTGCTGTAAAGACTCGTGTAAAATTAAATTAGTGTCTGACCATTATCTGGCAAGTCACCAGCCTCCACTTCTGAAAGCTCTTTCCTGTGGGTGTTTTTTTCAGTCCTTTTTTGTTTGCTTTTGTAAATAATCTGTAGCATTTAGTTCTGTTACTAGTTTCATAGTGAAAGCCCAAGTGACTTCCTCGTACACAAGAGGAAAATGGACATAACCTAATGGAGGAGAAATGGCCTGATGCAAAAACCTTTGAACACCTTCTCTTGGCTTTCCATCAGAGTTGAGCACATCCAAGACAAATGCTGACATTTGGGCTAAGTGGTAGGCTTTTCCTTTTCTCTTTCCCTTCCTCTTCCCTTTTATTTTGTCATTTCACTGTAATGCAATGCACTAAGGAAGAAGACTCAGTCCATCATGGACTGAAGGTCTGGAGGCACTACTCACTCCAAAGCCTCACTACGGTTGCCAGGTTCACTTCCTTCGCTGCATGATCCCCTGTACATGAGCTTGGGTGCCTGGAAGAGCAATATTATATATTAAATACTTACAATATTAAAGCTTTGATGGGAATGAGTTGTTGGGCATGTTGTCAGGGAGTGTGTATGCTTTCTGTCAGCAAACTCTGTTGTCAATGGGAAGGCATTTTGCATGACCATTAGATGTTGTGCAGGACATCTTGTCATGCAATGATTGATTTTGTTATGTCTCAGTATATGCATCTAGAATAGTAGGTTTGTTGGTATCACCTAGTACTTTCTTATTTCTTACAGATCTTGAAAGTCTGGTGTTCTTGAGATGAAGAGGTATTTTTATTTTTATTTTTTCTCATGTGGGGAAGAGCCTGTGGACCAGGTGGTTCTCCAGGTCACTGGTGATTTTTTTTTTTAAATATATCTCCATCACTTGCTCTCTGTCACCTGCCTAGCGCAAGGATCTAGCCGAAAATTAAATTAATGCTAAATTCCTGAGTTTCAAAATATTCTCTTAGAGCTAGGCACCCAGGTCCCACAAAAATTTCAGTAAGGTTTAGGTATCCAACTAATTCAGGAATTTTAGGAAATCTTGAGTGAACATGTTCAAAATGGCAATTAGTTCACTAAAGTCACCTCCTCTTTTTTTTTTTTTTGTTATAGCTGTTTTTATCATATACATTTAACTTTCTAATTTATAATTTAAAAGGAAAAATTTGGTTGAATGCACGTATTATTTCAGCTGACAAATAAAGGCCTGTTCATTACGATGCTTTCTGCATCAGTAATGTGCATGCTCAGCTCTTGGTCTTGAAAATAAACAAAACATATTAAACATGCAAATAGAGTATTACATGAATGTGGGTTTTTTTAAATATAATGTGCTAGTGTTAAAAAGAGAAATATGCTGTGACACAGAAAGCAAATTCATTTTCTGTGAAAAAAAAAAAAAAAAGTAAGCTAAATAGCTGAACTATGAGCCACAGAAAGATGGATGCAGTACAAACGATTTAGAAAACTTAATAACTTAATCTGACAGAAGGTCAGAAGAATATATCTTCCAGTCCACTAATTAGGAATTGAGTGCCATTTTTTTTTGTCTTTGTTTTTGAAAAGAAATATGTCTTTGTAGAGTTGAAAAACATTTAGCAAATTACAGTGTGTAGACTAGTGTAATTATTTAATGCATTCATTAAAATGGTTTTGCTGTTAAGACACATTAGAAAGTCTGCTATCTTCCTGTGGTTGCAAAAGGGACAGATAGTAAAACACTTCATAAAATTCCACAATCCGTAGTTGCTGTTTCATGCCAAAGAGGTTTTTTCTAACTTGCAGTCAGTCATTTTCTCTGTGTGGTAGAAATTTTTCTCAGCACCTTGTAGTTAATGATTTTACTTATACATTGTTTACGGTACTTAAAAGATCTTAAAATCAAGAGAGCTAACACCAAAATCACATCTTCAGTTATCGCACAATACCAAACATTCACAGTCTAAATCATCAGCCATGAAGTACCAGCTACCCTCTCTGCTGGATTTGATTGAACGGTTTGTGATTTTGGCTACAGATTAGGAAAGGAGGGGAAGAAAATGATGAGGACACTTGGTATATTCCTTGGCATGCGCACAAACATGAGAAAAGAACTTAGAGATATTATTAGCCTATTGTAGACAGGTTACAGTTAATATATTCCAGGTTGAAGCCTATCTAATATTCTGAACTGCTGGCTAATTCAGATGTTCATATTTTGTACTTTGTGGATCATCTGAGAAATCATCTTGGTCTACTGATAGAATGAGTAAGTCTCTATAAACTTCCATCTTTAGTTCCTAGGTCACAACAAAAGTTGTATCATTAGGTAAATATGTGAAATATATATATTTCTTTGTATTACTTACACACAGCTCGCTCATGTGCAGTCCAGCCATAATCCTTTTGCAGGGAGCCATTTGAGTAGTTCCATGGATGCTGTCACGGTTGATCAGAGAGAATTATTCTTGTGTTTGAGTAATTCCAGGATCAGATCTTTAGAAGCAGTGTGAGATTTGAGGGGTGGAAACAAGTGGATATATAAATGCAAACAAATTTATAGGTACATACCTTGTAACAGGTATTATTGATCAGTTAGGCTTAACAGTAGTTACTTACATTGTCACTATGAGTGATGTACAAAAAGATCCTGTCTCGCTGGATTAGGTGAGAGCCAGCTCCCCTCTCTGTAGCAGCTTCAGGCTACACAGACTATAAGACAAAAAGGAGAGAAACCCAGAGATGTGGAAATTCACTGGAGATGGCCTTGAGGGAAAGTTAGCAAGGATGGTTGCTGTTGACTCCAGTGGAACTTGTATTTCATGAAAAATAATGCTTCTCCTCCAGCCACACAAGAAGGCTGTGGTGAACTCAGGATCTGATCTCTCATGAATCTTGTTCCAGTGTCTTGTTTACAGCATCATGTTTCATCTTTATCCTTCCCTGAAGACAAATTAGAGCAATACGTGAGCAAAGCTGAGAGGGAGAATGTAGAGGGACAGGGAGAAAGAGAGAGGAGGACAAGCAGAAGGGCAAGAGGCCCTTTACCTGTATGTAACGGAAGATAGATAGCAGACTTCATGGGAGAGCTGGGCCTCTGGGAGATGTTTAGAGCTGGAAAAGGTAATTTGAGGTGGTGGGGGGATTGGATGATGGGCAAAACTAGAAGATTCATAAGAACACTAAGTAGCAGCATCAGTGTTCTAAAACGATAAGATACCCTTAGAACCATGGCTTTTGAAGAGGTTCAAGTGCATGACAGATGCCATTTACTCAGATTTTTCAAAAGAGGTCATCTTTGTAAGAGAGATGACCGGAAAGTATGTGGAGGGTGGCAGATCACACACTGCTCTTTACATGTATTAGGTGCCTTGGGTACTGGAAGTAACTTGTCTGGGCACATGTCAGAGCAGATATCAGCATACAGTGTCCAACCCAGCTTATTCAGAGCAACCAAGGGTTGTGCAATGCCAATATTTACCTAGTGCCCAGATTTTTAACAGCGGTCATCAGCTAGAGCTTTTATTATACTTGAATAGCACAGTTGTCTGCCAGAATGATATGTATCCTATATAAAGATATCAGATTTCTTATAAAAGGTTTATTTTTCACTAGAAGAAACTTCTGACTTTCAGACTGTAAGGATTTCATTCATGAAAATCCTGACTTTTGTTTGATGCTATCTTTGTCTTTCTAATTATTTCCGAAGCCTTTTCTGTCTGTGATATCAAACACCGTGAAAAGGGAAATATCTCAGGCTCCACATGCTGCAGGTTCTTGACCCATTTGCTGAATGTGAATGTTTTATCAGTGGAAGACAGATAGAAAATTCAGCTATTGATGGATTAGGGAACACAACCAATTCTACTTAAGTGTGTGGAACATTTGCCACTGGCTTTTCTAAGAGGCAGGAGTGAGCCATATTTTATTCTTACGTAATCTTTTCATAGCTTTTAGGTAAAAATAATTTTAATGCCAATTGCAAAACAAGATATTTTACTTCTAAGAGAACTTCCTATTGAATTAGAAAGTTGTAACCGACTTTCCTGTTTTCTGATTGTGAGTGGCATAATTCACCATTGTGCCAACTCAAATAACCAAGCAGTTAATGGGAATATATTTAGGAAACTTAGAAATCCAATTATGAATGCTCTATTTTAGTGCAAAATAAAGAATATTTTCTTTTTTTTAACGGTCACATTTTTCAAGGAACTAGCCTGTGCTTTCTGTATTCACTATGTGGTAGTGTGACGTTGAATTAGAAAGTGAATCTGCTCTGAAGGAGGTATTGCAGCCTGTTCAGTTCTGGGCTGAACCTACCAAGATTTGGTTGTTGTTCCCACAGTACTTGAATGTGGAATCTCTGCATTTTTTCTTTTTCTCTTTTTTTTTTTTTCTTTTTTTTTCTTTTTTTTTCTTTTTTTTTCCTCTTTACTGCTAAACTAAGACCTGGAAAGGTTCATTGCTTCATCTTCTTTGGCATAGTTAATACAGTCCACCTCTGTCTTCCTTCTGGGCACTCTAGGTGAGTCTGGGATCACTATCAGTAGATGTTACTCAATTTTCAATTTATTACTAATTAGCCAAACTTTTAATGTTTGGGCTAAGAGTTTCCATGCCAAGTATTTGCCTTAAGCTATTTTTTTTTTCTTTTGGAATGCCAGATGAAGAGTTTATCTGTTTCAAACAATTATAAGAAAAACATCTTGGTGTTTTTTTAAATAACACAAATGATGGCAAGTTGCTTTAGAAAGGCTCTGGTCTTATCACAATTTGGAACACAGACTTCAATGCAGGCAAGTTGCTGCCTTTGTGTCAGAGGCAGCTGCACCTTTTGCCACACATGGAATATTTCCATGATGGGTCGAATTGACAACACTGAAGTTTGAAAACCATCTTTTACATTTGAATCACTAAAGATTTTGCCCATACCAAGCATGTCCTGAGTCGAGACTGAGCAGGTCTTTCTGCTGGAATCACAGTCCCAGTCCGTGGTGGGAAGCACTGTGCACAGGCAAATGCACCAGCACTGAGGCTGGGTACCTGCATCCCATCTTCTCCCCATATATACCTCTGAGCTGGGATGGTGATGAGCACTGTGGCTCACTTCAGGTTTCTCCTGGTCTCTCCACTGTCCAGACCAGGGGCTTGGGTCCTCTGTGATCTCTGTGACAAGTTTCTGTCCCATGAAAAGCAGACTGTGGAGGGGGGAAGATGGGAGGTGATGGGTGTCTGTGTTTTACCTTGATATACAGTTTGAAAATATGTAGGTCTGAGATACGATTTCAGCACTCTCAGGACATATACATCTCAACAGATGTGGCTGGTGAGATGATGTAGCTGGTGATCTCAACTGGATAGTGAACACATCTCTCTGGAAGTGCTGAATCTTGAATTTTTAGGTGTAATAACAAAAGAAGAAGGAAAAAAAAAGTGTGGAAGGGGAAGAAGCCCAGTTTGAATGCAGGTAGGAAAAACTGTAACTTCCAAGACAGTCAGATCTATATGAGAAGTCTGGCTGTAGAGAATGGAAATATACAAGGCAGTTAAGGCTGGGAGATTATAAGGGAGATAGAGCAGAAGATGGAGTGAAGGGCTGATGGAGGAGAACAGGACTGTCAGTCTGGAACAGGAGCTGTGGTGGGTAGTGAGGACAAAGAGAGGCATTAGGTGTGACTGAACTGCAGGAGAGGTCTCAAGAGTTTGCAAGTGCTGAAACTCCACATATTTCATGATGACTGAGTCCTTATCTCAAGGACTATAGTCGTTCACAAACTTATTGAACCTTTTCTTGCATTGAGGGAGTTCTTGACATCTCTTTTTTACAAGTTTAATAATTTTCAACAGAGATGAGAATTATCCCTACCAGTGGGGACATGATTGGAACCACTCTCTTCTGTTTGGCCACTGACTTCAACGTAACTTGTAGAAATTGTCATCTACCCGGTATCACAGAAGGTTGACAGTGAAGAGGGGATGGGGAAGCTGGTGGGAGCCTCAGAGCCATGGATCATGGCCCTGTAAGAAAACCAACCTCAGGAGCCTGATGCCTGCAGGGTGCAGAATGAGATCTATGAGATTCAGGCACAAAGGAGCTGGAGTAGCTGAGTAAAAAAATTAGGGAGAACAAACTCACCATTTGCAGGGAAGCTTCATGATATGGAGGGAAGCTGATATGCACATCTGGGACTGAACCTCTCTCCTCCTTCCTGCACACATGCTCATCATTGATAAGATCAGGATTGGGCCACCAGATTCTGGGGTAATGGAGGGAGGGAAGCACAGCCCAGAACTTTTGGCTAGGAAGCAGCACACTACTCTTGGCTTTGGCAAGACCATGCATTTTGGCTGGGAGTTGAGGAAGTTGTCAGTCAGGAAGCCAGCCTGCAGAAATGGCAGTGGGCAGTGCAAAGCTCCATGCAAAGGAGCAAGAGGTGGGAGCTAGTGGAAACTTGTTCATTGCTGGAGCAGAGGCTCAGGCAGGGTCCTGCAGAGGAGTTGTTCTGGGAAGAGTCTGGAGAGACCAGATCCTCCGGAAAGACCTCTTCTCCACAGCCTAAGGCTGGGTCCCAGTGCTGCCCTGCTTTTTATCAAACCTGTTTTCAGGGTGGCCAGTCCTCTCCAGGAAAGGTCCATGCACAGGACACTGTCCCACCACTGATGGCAGACAGGCTGACAGCAGATGTCCTTGCACCTCCCCAAGGGTCCAATGCGTTGGTGTGGGCTCTAGGTTTCATCTAAGTGTCATCATTACACCATGGGGTAAAATTCCTTGTTTTACTTGTTTCCTCCTGTCTTGCTTTAGTAAACTGCATATTTTTATATATACATATAGATTTCCAGAATGTATTAGGAAGTGTAAGAGTCTGAACTCCTTCTGGGGAGACAGGAAATAGGACCATAGCACTGGAGAGCTATACCAAGCTTCATTTGTATTTTTATGTTTTTATTTTTCTTAACTGTTTAGCTTTTTGCCTTTTCAGTTTTCATATGCTGTTAATCTGGCTACTGTGTGTGGTCCTGTCTTGACTCAGAACACTTTTCTGAGGTACCATTATATGTACAGCATACAAGTAGCATTGGGCTCGGGGTTACAGCTGCAGCTTAGCAAGCAGTGTGTCACAGCAGTGCTGTAAATTCACCTCTCTGCAGCCCAGACAAGGCATACCTGTAAAAAAAGCAGTCATGCGGGTACAGTTGTGTCTCCAGTAGGCACTTCTGGGGGCTATTCTTCTAATAAAGCACCTTCTCATTGCTCACTGGCCAGGAGAGTTCCACAGGACAGGCATATTCTGGGATATGATAGCCCAGCTGAACAAGGTGAAATAAGCAATCTAGGATAGGCAGCCTAGCCAGGGGATGCTGCTATACAGTTACTGAGCTCTTCACTCCACTATAGCTGTCCCCTGTACTATTTTATTCATAGATATATCCATCTACAGATGGATAATTGATCTTTTGGTGTATGGGTGTGCAGAGCAGAGTGGTTTTGACACTCTGTTAATTGAGGTTGGTCACATCATGTGGCTGCCCTCATGGCATGGAAAATGCTGCCAAGTAAATCAGCTACACCAGTACAAAGCCTGTACAGAGAGAAGGCTTTGTGCTTTGAGTTGAAGTTATCATCTCTAGTTTTCTCCCCTTGGGAACTTTTTTGGTACTGCATACATGTCTTCCTTCTAAATAGTAAAAATTGGGTGAATGTGATTATATAGGTGTACCTCCTACTGTGAAGGTGTTACATACATATGTATGTGGCTGACCTCTTGCATTGTGTGCTCAGTCTTTGAGTTGTTGGGAATAAAAGAACTTGCATGTGAGGGCACTGCTTCCAAACCCTCTTCCTTGAGCCTGTCTGGGAAGAAAGACATTTTGTTCTGCATGTGAAAAAACGATTTTTTTGTAGTGAGTTTGAGAGAACTACCTTTAAAAATTTTGAAGTAGCTCACTGTAAATAAATCTAGATGTCTGAAATACTTGTATTTTTAAAGCTCTTAAAATATATTTTATAATGGAGTTGAAGGATGTCTTTGCAGTGGGAGGTACAGGAATTACATCAGTGTCTACCATCATCTGCAGTACAGCAGGCATGGTAAAATATCTCCTATATAATCCAATAAAAATAAGGCATGCCTGGCCTGTAACATTTACAACTATCATAAACTTTTTGGATATGCTGTATGCAGTATCACATCCATTATGCTCTTAAAATTGCATAAGACTAATTCACTGATGGATCACAAACCAATCACGATAAATGACTGTTTACAAAGACAGTTCTCTTGAAGAAGAGTTGTTCATCATAGTTATGCAACAAAGTATTTTCCTTATTCTAATTTATTTTTCCTCTTGCAAAATCGAACATCAATGTGTCATTGAGGCAGTTTTCTGCATGCATACTGTCAGTCTTTTGTCTGAATACTTCAATAACAGCTAATCAATTACAAAGTAAAAGCTCATGTTCAGCTTACTTAATTCATTTTATAATGCCATGCTGATATCAATGACAGTTTTAAAAGTAAAGCTTCTGGAAACAATCCATCTAGAACAGAGGGAAAAAAAGATAAGAAAATTGTATCAGAAGTGAGGTGCTTGACATTAATGGTCTGTGTGCTGCCACCTGAAACTTCACATTTGTGGTAGTACGGTCACTCAAAGCCCACTCGAGACCTGATGTGATTCCTCCTGCCTTTTTCCTAGGCCACGAACCAACCTAGGGTAAGTCAGGCACAGATTGCAAATGACAGCGAACTAGAACACTAAGTCTCTGTGGTGTGCAGGGCCCTAGCTTGCCTGGGCCTAGCACTTGCCTCCCTATCACTTGAAAGTTAGTCACCTCCTGATAGCCCGGTACATCTGTATCTGGGTCACAATAACCTAGTACATCTGTAGCTCGCATGTGATAGCCTAGTACCTCTGTACCTGAGTCATGGTCAACAGGGAGGAGATATCAAAACTTGAAAGTCAGCAATTTCTGTGTCTGTGCAACTGGCAAAAAAATACAAGAATGTTTCAACACCAGGGTGGTGGCCCAGAGTGGAAAAATACCTGATGAAATTCAATTATCTTAAGACTCTATAAACAGGGATCCTGAAGTGAGACCCTCTGAGCTCTCCTGAATTGCAGCAGACTCTGGCCAGCATCTCCCCTGAGTAAGACATCTCTTAGGCACAAACTCTTCAAAGGGACAGGATGAAGTCAGACTTCATGAGACTCAGTTATCATCCATTAAGAATGCCAAAGTATTATGAGAATCGTCGAATTGTCAGGGTTGGAAGGGACCTTAAAGATCATCTAGTTCCAACCCCCTGCCAATGGCAGGGACACCTCCCACTA